>SNQJ01S0004526.1:47999-62998 GCA_010110895.2 Picea sitchensis
CAATAAAGCTCTGATACCAAATGTAAATTCTAACCTTGTACAATATCTACTGTAAACATATATTCAGAAAAGAATAGAAAATATACGATGGAAAATACAAACATTACACAGAGAGTTTTCCCCTGGAAACCCAAACCGGGAAAACCAACATATTCTATATTCATTCATTGTGTTACAATGTTTACAATACAAAATACATATAGGAGCCAGCGGCATCAAAAACCCTAACCCAATGACCTGGATTAGTCCAAAACCCTAATTCCTTAACCAAAAATAGAAAACCATTGATAAAGAAACCATGTGCCGAAAAACCACCTATATATAATGCGGTCCCGATCCAGAAAAAAAAAATTCAGGGGCGTTGCCTCCGAACCCCCTGCACCCCCCCCCTCTTACCCCCCTGCGCGCCCAGCGCATACGCTCTGACACTACTGCACATGCAAATAATATAACAAATACCCAATAGATTCAATTAAAGAACATGAAAGTCAAATGAACACCTTAACTGTAAATCAACATAACCAAAAACAAATTAGCTTTGCACAAGTTGCCACCAATTCTTAGTATGAGAACATGAAATTTTATTTGACGCATGGATCCTCTCCACGCTACCTTGATCCTAAAAACAGAAGGGCACTAAGGCTAAAATATGCATCTTTCCAGTTAATAAATGATGTATTATTTAGAAATAATTTTGATCGTGTTCTTATGCATTGTTTAGAAAAGGAAGAATCAGATAAAGTACTATCTGAACTTCATGCAGTTGAAGTCGGTGGTCACTTCGGTGGAGATACCACTACTCATAAAGTACTCAGAGCTGGGTACTATTGGCCCATTGTGTTTAAAGATGCCCATACGCTATGTTGTAAATGTATAATCTGCCAAAAGGTTTCAGGACGAGTGAAAAAGGCAACATTTCATTTGCAGCCTATCACTATAGATTCCCCTTTTCAGCAATGGGGTCTTGACATCATAGGACCAATTAACCCTTCTTATTCACAGCAACACAAGTATATCATTACAACAACGGATTATTTTACCAGATGGTCTGAAGTTGCACCTTTGAAAGTGGTAAACACAAATCAGGTAGTATCTTTCCTCAACTCTCATATAATCACCCGATTTGGCATTCCCAAATATTTGGTCTTTGATAACACCTCTTACTTTTCATCCCTCGATATGATCGTCTTTGCCTTGGAAAAAGGGACTAAACTGAAATATTATGCCAACTACTATCCTCAAGGAAATGGTTTAGCAGAATCAACAAACAAAAATTTAATCAAGATCATTAAGAGGACGGTTTCAAAAAATCATAAGAAATGACACAATGCATTGTATAATGCACTTTGGGCAGATAGGGTCACACCAAAAGCCTTTGTTGGTAATTCCCCTTTCTTTCTCGTCTACGAAAGAGAAGAAATTCTCCCTCCACATGTTCCACTTCCTTCTTTGCAACTATCACATAAAGTTCAAGAAGAGGAGTGCCCTCCCCTACAAAGTCAAATTAATGCCTTGTTAAAATTGGAGGAAGTAAGGGCACAAGCAAAACATAAATTGGATAAGCACCAACAAATTGTAAAAAGTTGGTTTGATTCAAATTCTTCTTCTGATAGGAATTTCGATGTTAGATATTTGGTTCTCAAGTGGGACAAAGCTCACAAGGGAAAGGGGGAACACACTAAGTTCCAGAATCTGTGGTTGGGACCATTTGTAATTTCTGAAAAATTAGGTCCCAGCTCTTTTCGTCTGCACAATTTGGAGGGAAAGACAGACACTTTCCCAGTGAATGGCCAGGCTCTCAAAATATATTTCACCTAATGATTCTAGATCCACCTCTTTGTACATATTTCTTTTTTGTTTTAATTTTCTTTTCTCTTTTTTATTTTGGTTCTTTTCATTTTGGTTCTTTTTGGTTTGTTTTTGAATAATTATATCTGTGTCACCATTTCATTTGAGGAAGGAAAATCAGAATTTTTATCCAAGAGCAACAGATTATGACTTTTCAAAGCACCGTGATGTAAATGCTAAAACTCAGATCAACAGAAGAAAGTTCCTACTCAAAACAATGTTGTTGGTTTCTTTTCAAAATCTTGAGAGGATACAATTATCATTAATGAAACTCTTAACGTTGTCCCTGTTTTTAAGAAAAAAACTCAATTATACCTTCCTGTCCTTAAGATGGTTTCTTAACAATAATCTAAGTGTTCAGATCATGGTAAAGATCATTAAATAAGCAGATGAATTATATAAGATCAAATTCTGTTTTCAAAATCTGAAATTTTTCAGTATCACCCCGCTCTATTGAATATCATAAAGTTTCTGCAAATTTGTAAAATAATTCTAGAGAGTTGAAAGAACTACAAGGTGTGGGAAGTGTTTGTAAACCCGCCGAGACACTGGAAATATCTACTGGTAGTGGGTAAATGAATCCATGATACCAAGGCAACTTCGTCGGGGTACTGAACAGGCCCGTTGGCAGCAAAGCAATGTCGGGTTCAAGAAAATTATCAGGTATGTCCTTTTAAATAAATCCAAGAATAAAGATGTTCTTTATCATGAATGGATGACTTTTGGACAGGATAGAGGTGTTAGAGTGGGTTAAATGGCATCCCTGCTGAGGCTATGGATGCTTGCTGGCAGTAGTGGTCCTCTCAACGGTATCAAAGTTGGTTGCCTAAAAACATCGTTTCGCTCATAATCTAGATTTGATACCAGATTACATTTTTGACAGAAACACATTTAATGCTAGACTATGTTGTTTCCTGAGTTTTGATCCGGATGCTTGATTTGTTGTAAACTGTTTTTCGAATCTCCATTTTTTTTATTCATCCCAACATGAAAATTTTGGTGATGTAGATATAATTGCTTCGCCCAATACGTCGCCATTGTTGGCAACCACACATGATTTTGATTTTTTTAAAACATGATTGAAAGGAATTACATTGTATGTAGCTACCATCACCCTATATATAATAACTTTTTCCTAGAGTTTATTACGACTGATTGGGTTAAATCCTACTTCATTAACTTTTAATATTTCAATTTTCGATTGTTTTATGTTTAATTCATGATTGTAAGCATGAATTAAACATAAAACTTGGCTTATTGTTTTAGTAATTTTCTGCCTTAGGTATATCGTTCAACAAACCATTCATATGAAATCGAAATATGAATCTTATAAAATGGTTGTTAGCCCCTTTTCTTTTGTGTTAATACAATTATTGTTGCAATTGTTTGATGGTTTTCGATTTGTGAAGGGCCTTTGATTTTTTGTTTGATAGTCATGTCATGAATTCATTGGTCATACCAACAATCATGCAAATGAATACACACCTGGTGTACTAGCGTCCTTACCTCACCTCACTGGCTTAACATATTAATGACCCATTCACTACATGCATAGGGTTTCTGTACTCTGTATGTTTGGCTCTCATTACAAGGAGTGGTAAATATTACAATCAAACCTTGGTTTTCACTCCCACCATATGGGCTATGATAACACACAGGCTATGTTATTTTCATGTCTCAACTCACCACTCGAAATTGTTCCTATTGCCTTCTGGTTATATTTGTCATGGCGCCTATCGTTCGCCTGGAGCCAAATGGATGGCAGGCTCTACTTTATCACGATGATGCAATTGAGGATCTTAAAATCCACAACTGTGATGTTTTACTTAAAATATTTGAATTCTATAACCTTCAGGTGGCGAAGGATTTCACATAGAACTTCAATGGTTGCAGAGAAAAAATAGGGAACACACAGTTAGATTTGACCGAGGGGTTTGTAAGTGAAGCAATAGGGCTTCCATCGAAGGGTGAAAAATGGTTCAAAAAATCCTAAATTGAAGGAGTACCGTGGAGCCTGTTTATGACATCTCGAAAGATCAACTGTTGTGAAAAAGGTATTTCTATCTCCCTGGTTAAACCTAGGTGGCATAACTTGTTGTTAATTCTCAAGCAGTTCGTGACATGTGAGGGTCGATACAGATTAGTCTTCCTCTACCATATTCATTTACTCATGCAGTTCATTGGTTTTGATTTAAATATGTCATTTTACTTGCTGAGAAGTCTCTATAAAATGAACAAAAGATATAAAAAACAGGGTGTTGATTCAAGCCTTTTTCATCACGGATTGGTCAAGATATTGTTAATGCATCACTTGTCAACCGTAGGTGACTGTTGGGAGAGTTTTTTGATAATAAATGTTTTTTCTCAAACTATTCCTACAGTAAAACCTAACTTAGACGAGTCACTGATTAAAGACCAGATCAATATTTCAATCGATAGATGAAACTTTACCTACAGAAACCCTCTAGACGTAGGGATTCCGAGTAATTCTCCACCTACATGATTTTCTGAGCAAGAGACTGTTGAATTGAAGGTAATTGACCCTATTGTACTTGAAATTGATGCTAGTATGAATGTTATTATTAATCCGGATGTTGAGAAACCTCGCAAAGGAACAAAAAAGAAATGCACAAACTTAGGGTTCAAGAACAAAAGGGAAGGTCGCCAAATCCCAAGAAAGATAAGGAACCGGTCCGATACTCATCTGAGCTCGATCGGTCCAATCGAGATCGATGAGTGTTCGGATCCTGAGATCGAATATTTTCTAGTTTTAGAAGACCCGAAATTTCAGGGTTAGATGAAGAAAGTTATCGTTCCTGCTGAAGCTTATGATTTTGTGACAAACTTGCCAGTATGCCTCAAAGATAAAGAGGGGTTCTCTGGTATTAGGTCTGATCAGAAGCAAATAGAAGGTAGACTTGATACACCCTTGTTTGACTGTGCACTTCGTCAACCTGCCATCTCGCTTGTATAGTGTGATGTCTATTTCCATTGGATCGAGAGATATTACACCGATATCCCTACCCTTCAAGATTGAATTAAATCGCTTACTGCTCAGAATGATTTGTTGAGGAAAGAAAATTATGACCTCAAGGCGCACGTCGAGAGGAAAGCTAAACGTATTAATATATCAGGAAACATCATCATCAAGAATGCAACCAGTGTTAAGGCGATAATAAATTCTGAACTACCCGACCCATCTTTAGTCAATTTTTAAAATGGTAAAACAATTTTGTTCCTATTATCTATTTCGAAATAAGTCGATTTGGATTTTTATTTTATTTTCTAAATTAAAACTGGCTACAGAATCTTCGATTCTCTAGCCAAGTCTCTTTTAAATAAAAAAAATTAGTAATTAGTTATGAGTAATTGTTTTTTAACTTATTAAATTTGTTTTGTTTTTCAAGAAATAGGAAACTTTGTTGCTGATCATCTGGAGGAAACATATTCGATTATGCATCTGAATGATTAGTAATTTTTTTTTTTCTGTTTGTTTTATAAAAACTTTGATCTATCTTTGATTAAAACCAACTATGTTATAAGTGGCTCCCATCCCACTATTTTTGTAATATTTTTTATTTTATGAGATCCTACCCTAACCTGTGAGATAGGAGAATGTGATCTCAGGTCACTTTAAATACTGTTCATTTTTGTAAGTAAAGGACATCTTTGGCTGGAACAAGTTATAGGCATGTAATTGTCAGAACTATATGGACAAGTCTTTCACATTTTGGCTTTAGACCACTGTGGCATTGTTCCATCTATATTTTGACTTTTATATTATGAGATATTGATATGTTACACAGCTTTAGCTTCTTTAGCATATGATATCCCATATTATTGAATGCTTTTAAATGTTGTCTATATCTTGTTGTTTCATAAATTATCACTGTGACCATTATATCAATTTTATTATCATGATTTATGTCTGATGTTTAGTTGATTGATAAAATGAATGTTTTGCATTAAGATTTATGTTACTATAATCATTCATAATTATAATATCATTGGACATACATCACTTTTCTGTTCTTATATCCTAGCTGTCAGTAATCACCTGGATTTTATTCTGGAGGCATTAGTACAAGCCTATAATAGATTTATCTCATAGGTGAGACAGCTGGAGTTTTGGATCTCACAGAGACATAGACACAGTATGAAATTGATCTCAGGTTAGCTTTATTTCCATTTACTTTGTTATTTTATTTATTAACGAAACATGACAGTTTTAGATTGGCTTTGACCATCACTCTACCCTTGTTTCAAAACATATTTTATTTAAGTTCTTATATTTATGATTAGAAAATAGAAAAGTATAAAAACAAAACATGTGCTTTCTTTATCTACTTTTGAAAACAATTACCAAACATTGATTTTGCAAAGTATCCACTAAAAACTTGCAATATGTAATTACTCTGTACATAATGACATGTTCATATTTATCTTTCTGTTGAATGTATTTGTAAATAATTAGATTAAAGTTTATATATTATTATAGTTTTAGCATTAGTTAGTTTATTTCTTTTCTCTGTTTTAGGACCCTAGTTGGCTAACAGAGGCATTAAACTCGTCAGAATAGATTACACCAAATGTCTTGGGTTAATTAGACAACCCTAGTCCGGATCTATTCTTCCAGTTGACGGCAGGTCAAATTTTCCCGTTAGCAAGACCCTCGCCCAAGTCCTCGAGGAGACAGAACTTGGGGTTGCTCTTGCACCCAAGAGTCACACCGGTTGGGAAAGTGGGCACCTTGGGCATGCAAACACGCCAAGGGGCTTTCGCAAGCATGAATCAACCAAGAGAAGGGGTGCACCAAACATGCTGGGATGCATCGAATGAGGAGTGCACCAAGGTTGGGAGTGATGGTTCATGAAGGGGCGCGACACACCCAAAGGACATGACGGTTGGAAATGGTGACCTTTGGAGTCCATATAAGATAAAAAAAGGCACACAACTAAGGAATGAATGTTTGAACAACAAGGAGAGAAAGATCAGCTCTGTGATTCTGTGGCAGACTTGGATGAAGAGGGGTAAGCTCCCTCAAGGAGCCAAGTCACTCTTTATGGGAGGACTTGTTGTACCTTAAGGTGATTTTGTGGATAGAGTTGGTGCGACCTTCTTTTGGGATGAGTTAGAGTAAATCTTGTTACGAGTATGAGGGAGGCATGCTATGAGACAAAACCATAGGTATGTGGAAAGTCTTGTGTGTGGTGGACACACGTTTGAGGTGCTCCACAAGAGTTGTGAAAGTTTTTACAACGAACGAGTCTTTGTGTGATGAATCTATTTATGAGTGTCTTGCTGAGGTGAGGCAAGTCGTGTGAATCTACCCAAGTTTTAAGTCGAGACGATAGTGCTCATATTGTAATTGTTTCGCAATAATAAGACTTAATCGGGTGTTAAGAACGTTTTGTGTCATCCACACTATATTTGTGTCTCTTTTTTTTCTTCCAAGTGTTCTCTTTGTTTCATGGATGAATTCTTAAATGACTAAGTGATAAAAATGTTAACAATTTGTCTAAGTATATAAGAGTTGGACTAGAGTAGGAGTGTGACTCGACCATATCCTAGAACGAAGTATGGGTATGCTCTAGGTGAAGAGGCGTAGTACAAACAAAGTAGCTTTGGTGTTTCCAAGTAGACAAGTGAGAAATGTTGTACTTCCACACACCCTAAAGAGGTGCACAATCGCAAGATTCGGGAAAGAACACTATGGGGATGTGACACATAGCTTGATGAATTATATTTCAATCCCTTTCTCAAAAGATTTATGTTGATATTGTTTTTATGATATATTGATTTATAAAAAATCTTGGAAAGAGCATGTACAACATGTTGACATGGTATTCAAAACACTAGAGGAGCAAAAACTATATGCAAAGCCTTCCAATTATGCTCTTGGGGCTCAAAAAGTGGAATATTTGGGGCATACTATATCTCATGAAGGTGTTAAGGTGGATCCTAACAAAATTAGATCTATGATCAAATGGATAATTCTGAAGACACTAAATAATCTTAGGGGGTTCTTACAATTCACACATTATTATGACAAGTTTGTTAAGAACTATGATCCAATGGCAACTCCTCTAACAAAATTACTGGAAAAAATATGTTTTTTTTTTACTCAAGAAGCAACCCAGGGATTTGAGAAAATTAAGATGAAAATAAGAAGCACTCCTATATTGGCCACACTTGACTTCACAAAAAAGCTTATTGTGGAGTGTGATGCCTCTAGGCATGGCATTGGTGTAGTTTTAATGCAATAAGAAAATCCCCTTGGCTATGAAAGTTGTCAAATTAAATGAAAGAAGTTACTTAAACTCATTTATGAAAAGGAAATGTTTTCCTTACTACACATAGTTAATAAATGACATCCTTACCTAATAAGAAGACAATTGAAGGTAAAAATAAATCATGATAGGTTGAAGTAATTCTTAGAACAACAATAATCTTCAGAAGAGAAACAAAAATGGGTCACAAAGATGCTAGGTTATGAATTTGAAATTATCTACAAAAAAAAGGGAAAGAGAATGTGGTGGAAAATGAACTTTCAAGGAAAGAAGAGGACAATTGGGCCTTAACTTGTGCTATTTCCATTCTACAATATTATTAGGTGAAATAAGTAAGTATAGATTTGCAACAAGACAAGTGATATGGAAACTCATTCAATGACTTCAACATGACCTTAGTGCATCAAATAAATTTGTGTGGAAGAGTGATTCTCTTTGGTATGAGGATAACCTATATTTATAAGAATTCCCAACTCAAATAGAAGGTCATTGTGAACATCACACTTCTCTCATAGGTGGACACTCAAGATTTCTAAAAACTTATCACGTGATCAAGAAGGAACTATTTTGGAGAAGGTATAAAAAGTTGATGCTCAAAATTTTGTAATGGAGTGTATTGTTTTCTAACCAAACAAAGAGATGATCAAGACCCCATGTCTTCTATAAATTTAGCCATACTAAGTCAGCATTAGGAGGAGGTCTCTATGGATTTGATCATAGGTTGAGAAGCTACATGGAAACCCCACGATTATTGTAAGTGACAGAGATCCCATTTTCATTAGTAAGTTTTTGACTGGTTTGTGCTCTTGTTTGGGTACTGAACTGGCTCATGTCTCTTCTTAACATCCCAATCAGATGGAAAAACAATTATTGTGAATAAATTTCCAAAATACTGTCTTTGTTGTTTTGCATTTGATAAACAATCACAATGGGTCAAGTGGTATGTTTGGCAGAATGGAAATACAACACTTCCTTCAATACTTAATCCAACATGTCCCCATTTATGGAACTTTATGGGTATAATCCTCCATCCATCACATCACCCCTTGAGAGAGAAACCTAAGGTTCAAGTAGTGGAGAATCACATCCAGCACCAACAAGAGGTTCTCCAATTATTGAAGGACAAAACTTGGTTGCATCACAAAACAAGATGAAACAACAATCAAATCAGCATTGCAATGAAAGTCACTTTGAAGTGGGGGATTGGGCATTTTTGGTGGAAATATACAAACATGTGTCACTCAAGCACCAAAATAAGGAATAAATTAGTGCCCAAGTACTATGGTCCCTATAAGGCACTGCAAAGGATTGACAATATGGAAAAATAAATTGGAGTTGACTCCTTCACATGTACATATTGTCTTTCATGTTTCTTGTCTAAAGAAGGTAATGAATGAAAAGATTCTAGGTGAAACCATTTTTCCAATACTTGATGAAGAGGGAAAAATCATATTAGACCTTGAAATAATCAGTAAAACACGAGTCGAGAAACTAAGGACCTAAGCAATCATTGAATACATCATAAAGTGGAGTAACATGCCAAAAGAAGATGTGACTTGGGAAGATGATTTCGTATTATAGAATCCTCCATTGTTGATGGAAATTGATGGCAATAGTTTCTTTAAGAGGGNGAGACATATTAATCCCCTAACCATAACACTTATTCATTATCATTACATTACTTATATTCATATTGGTTTATGATTGCTTTCTAGCCCTCTTTGTCTTCTATATATAGATTCTGGATATTCATTTGATTTGCATTTGATATATTGTGATAGGAGGTTGCCCCCTCAAAGAGGCTTCTTATTCATTGACTCTTTCACTTAATTTAGGCATGGTACCTCCCAACATACACATCACATTGAAATTTTGAAAATATTGAGATCCTAACTTTGTTTCTTTCTTGCATATGGAGGTTTTGCATGCGTTTTTCAATATTGAGAACCCAAAATGGTTTATTTATTGAATATGGATGTTTGCATGCCTTTTTCAATATTGAGAACCTAAATTGGTCCCTATCTTGCATATGGAGGTTAGTATGCCTTTTTTTCAATATTTAATGTGTTCAATATACCCAAATTCTTTGAAACCCTGAAATCTCAGAAAAGGGGTTTTCCAAATAATAGATGTTCAGTTAAAATTATTGCAATAATTACAGATGAATCAGCTCCAAATATAATAGGTGTGCAGCTAACATCCTAACTTGGCCTCTTTTCTTGCATATGGAGGCACCTCTTTTCTTGCATATAGAGGCTTGCATGCTTTTTTCAATATTGAGAACCTAAATTGGTCTCTATCTTGCATATTGAGGTTTGTATGCCTTTTTCAATATTGAGAACCTAAAGTGGTATTTGCATGCCTTTTTCAATATTGAGAACCTAAAGTGGTATCCATCTTACATATGGAGGTTTGTATGCCTTTTTTTCAATATTTAATTTGTGTTCAATATACATAAATTCTTTGAAACCCTGAAATCTTGGAAAAGGAGTTTTCCAAATAATAGATGTTCAATTAAAATTATTGCAATAATTAAAGATGAATCAGATCCAAAAATAATAGGTGTGCATCCAACATTCTAACTTGGCCTCTTTCTTGCATGTGGAGGTTTGCAAGCCATTTTAAATATTGAGAACCTAAATTGTTTTCTATCTTTCATATGGAGGTTTGCATGCCTTTTTCAATATTGAGAACCTAAATTGGTTTCTATCTTGCATATGGAGGTTTGTATGTCTTCTGCTCAATATTTAATATTTAATTTAATTTAATTGCATATGAGGTTTCAATATTTAATTTTTGTTCAATATACCCGAATTCTTTGAAACCCTGAAATCTCGGAAAAGGGGTTTTCCAAATAATAGATGTTCAGTTAAAATTATTGCAATAATTACAGATGAATCAACTCCAAAAATAATAGGTGTGCAACCAACTCTATTGCAATTACAGTAGAAACAAATCCAAAAACATTGCATGTTCAGTCAAAATTCTTGCAATAATTACAGTTGAAACAACTCTAAAGTTTTCAAAAGATTAATTGGGTATTTACCCTTATGAATTAAGAGAAAATAAATTAATTCTAGTATTTAATCTCTACAATCCATGTCAAAAATTCACCCTTGAAATTACAAAACTTGTAACTTGATTGTACTTGAAATTATCTACAAAGATGGGGGATTAATAATACAAAGCATAAAAACTAGCAACCTACACAAGGGGCTAATTTCCAAGCAGTGGAGAAGCAACAAACAGTAGCTTTGCTACACCCCCAAATTGTGAACTTGAATACTTATTATACACGGCCTTCAAATTACCCTCTTCTGCATTCTTATGGAATCCTACAATCATATCAGCACATTCCCTGCACAAAGAAAATCAAACGTTCAAGCCCTCTTTTATATACTAGAGATTCAAATCATATAACAAAAATGACAAGAAAGTCAAAAACATTCTGCATAAAAAGAAAGCATGTAATTCTAGCACGTTTGCATGCACCAGAAACTATTACAGACCATGTACTTGAATACAAATCGAGTAGGAAATACTAGGATGTAAAAGACAATAATGGGGTATTCAAGATTTACTTGAGTTCTGATTCTCTATAGTGTGCATGCTTCTGAAGCAGTCTTGTCGAAGCTGACATGCTTTTGAAACAGTCTTGTCGAAGCTGGCATCCATCTTTAAAATATGGAGAAAAAGGGCATTGGGGGACGGAATAATTTTTACCACATAAACCAGGTCAGCAATGTTTAAACCCTCACAGTAATTAAATTTTTCCATCAATTGAGCTCCCAGGTTTCCGAAAATGATCGAAAAAGTACACATGATCCTGCATTTACTCCTGTCCAAAATTCATCCCGCCATTCTCTCTCTTCGTAAAAAAATAAAATGAAAATACATATCTATAAATATATGTACATAATCGTCTGAACGATACGCTATTGTCTTTTATACCTTGATCTGTCTCTACGAAAAGTGTAAAATTTCAGACTCCAACCTAGTTTCAGTCTCATTGATTTTCCAGCCAATGTTTAATGCCCAAACCCAGTTTTATAACAAAAAATAAAACTCAACAGAAAATAACTTTCAGAACTGAAACATGAGGATTCTAAACTTCGTTTTTAATGCATAAATAAAATATCAGCAACAAATAAACTCAAAAAATTTAACACAATGATTTTCGGTCTAACAACGACCCTGGAAAAACACACAAGGGGAAAACCATTGAGAGAGGGAGATTTGTATTATTTCTGAGGTCTGAGGAAATGTCTTTTACAACAGTCAATAATATTATAAATTTAATACAGACTTATCTTGAAAACTGTGCCAAGCTTTGTCTTCAAAAATGCTGAGACAAACTCCTCAAAATTCCCAACAGAATTTCCTGTAGCAATGCACAGGTCAACTCCTCAATTTCTGAACCCTCTTTGACTGTATGGTCACCTCGAAAATTGTTCTAAATAACAACAACAATATTTTGGGCAATAAATGTCTATACGGTTTCCTTGGGAATTGAGCCAAAATTCAGAAAATATGCACAACAAATTTCCTCGAAAACCGTGCAGCAAAAACAACAGTATAAATTAATAAAATCTGTATTGTACAACATGTCTCCTTTGTTGTACATTGTCCCTCGATTTATGTGAAATTTATGACTGTACAACCTGATCAAAATCAGTACAATATGGCCTTCATTTAATGTTGTACCTTACCTTGATTTATGTGTTGGATTTAAAGCTGTACGACCCTCCAAATCCGTACAATACGACCTTCTATTAATGACTGTACTCTCTCCTCAAAATGCATGCCAAATTTTACCTCTTGTTGTCTTGGAATGCGTTCCCTAGCTCAGATAGTGGCCTCCTTCTTCAGCTCGCCCTCTTCTCTTCTCTCTTGCTCTCTCTCAACAATGAACAACAACAACCCAACAATGGGTGCACCTCCTTACCCTAATCGACCTCATGAGGGAAGGTGAAGAGTCTCTTCATCCAATGGTGGATATTAGATGAGATCAACGATGGAAATAAAATCGCTTTATCCACCCACTTTCCCTAAGTCTCAAAAAGTCACCTTTTAATTTGCATCTCACAAATTAAATGACTAGGGTCCACTTTAGCCTCGTTCTCACCCCTTAGGCACCTAGGTGATGAGAAATACTTGCCTAGGTACTTTTTAATTAAAATTTTAACACTCCCTCTTACCGAGGAAAGTGTTACTCACCACTCCAAGCTTGTCCCTGAAAAATACAAACTTGCCTCTGCCCAATGCCTTGGTGATTATGTCTGCAACTTGATCCTTTGTAGATATGTACTGTAGCTCCACATCTCCTCTCTGAACATAGTCACATATGAAGTGATACCAAATCTCGATATGCTTAGACCTGTCATGAAAAAATGGATTCTCTGGGATTTTAATGCAACTCTGATTATCACAATAAATCACAGTAGGCCTCAACTGCACACCGAAAAATCCCGCCAACAACTTGTGAAGCCAAAGGGACTCACAACTGGCCGGACTGGCTGCCATATACTCAACCTCTGCAGAACTCAAATCCAATGACTTTTTCTTCTGACTGAACCAAGACACAACTGCTGAGCCCAATCCAAAACAACACCCTGAAGTAATCTTCCTGTCACTGAAACATCCTGTCCAATCTGAATCTGTATAGCCAACCAAATGAACTCCATCTCCTCTCTGATAGTCCAGAACATAATCTACCGTGTCACAAAGATACCTAAGCACATGTTTTACTGCCACCCAGTGCACTCTTCTAGGTTCCACCATGAACTGACTGAGAGTGTTGACATCAAAACAAATATCTGGCCTGGTATTGAACAAATACATCAATGACCCAATCAACTAACGATATAAAGTGGAATCCACCAACTGTGACTCAGAAGCATGAAGCTTCTTCTAGATGGTAATCATGGGAGTGGTCATGGGCCTACAATCCTCCATCTGAAATCTTCTCATAATGTCACACACATACTTCCCCTGTCCCAGGAAGATGTGTCCAGGCTCCTGCCAAACCCCCAATCCCAAAAAGTAATGCATCAGTCCAATATCAGTCATCTTGAACTCTGAAGCAAGGCTCTCCTTGCTGCTGCTGATGAGTCTCTCTTCCCCTGTAATGAAATATCATCCACATATAACAGAAGAATGAGAGGATCCTCTCCAACCACAATGTAGTATAGGTTGGGATCCGCCTCACTCTTCTCAAAACCCAATTGCTGCAAATAGGCATCTATCCTCGAATACCAAGCTCTGGGAGCTTGTTTCATCCCATACAATGCCTTCTTCAGTCTACACACATGAGACTCTCTCTCATGCACCTCAAATCCCAATGGCTTCTCAATATATACCTCCTCTTGTATAAGACCATTCAGAAATGCATTCTTCACATCCATCTGGTGGATCTTCCAACCCATATATGTTGAAATGGAGATCACCGCCCTGATCGAAGTATATCTAGAAATTGGTGCAAAGGTATCATCACAGTCAACTCCCTCAACCTGTGAAAACCCTCGAGCCACAAAGCGAGCTTTGTACTTATCAATGCTGCCATCTACAACATGCTTTATTTTATAGAGCCACTTGGAAGTCACCACAAACTTCCCCTCGGGTCTAGGAACAACTTCCCATACATCGTTCTTCATGATGGAATTGTACTATTCCATCATGGCATCTCTCCAAACCTATCTACTAGAAGCTTCCTCAAAAGTGGAAGGCTTAGACTCCCGAATACTACTCACCATCGCGATGTAGTTGCAAAACCTCTTGGGAGGTTTAATCTCCCTCACTGCATGTCTGGGATTCCCCACTGAAACTTGTGCCTCCCTCAAAGTGTCATGAAGCCACTTGGGC
>SNQJ01S0004526.1:71492-90206 GCA_010110895.2 Picea sitchensis
AGAATCACTAGAAGCCCAAAAAGAGTTAGATTGGTTTTCCAGTCCCACAGCTCTGCCTCTCTACACCTGTTTTGAAAAGCATAAAATGGTTTCCAACCCCCTAAAGTTCTTTTCTTTTTACAACCATCCCAACTTAAATTTTTGTTGAAGTCAATTCCGAGGTATTTGTAGTCTGCAACTTCTTCCAGAATGTTGCCTTCAAAGTAGAATTTATGCTGGTTATGCTTTCTTTTGTTAGAGAAAACCACTACTTTTGTTTTACTAATATTGACTTTCATCCCCACCCTTCTACAAAAATGCTCAAGGGAACATAAGTTCTCTTGCAAACCAAGAGCCGATTTAGAAATCAATATAAGGTCATCTGCGTACAAAAGAAGCCTTATAATGAATTTGCCCAAATGGATACCGTCACCCCCTTGCGAATTTAGCCACTCTTCAAGCATGTCAATATATAACCCAAAAAGGGTAGGAGACAATGGGCAACCTTGCTTGACCCCGATATCGCTTCTAAAACTTTTAGAAATGTCTGCTGAAGTTCTAATTTTGACTTTCACTTCTTCATATAGCCTATGCACAACTGCTCTCAAATGTTTGGGAACCCCGAGTTCCTCCATTCTGCCCCAAAGCTCATCCCTAGGAACTGTGTCAAAGGCTTTTCTGAAATCAACAAAGCTATAAAAAACTTCTTCCTTTTTTTCCCGAATGTTTTCAATGATGTGCCTTAAAGTTATGCAATTATCAACTGTGGAGTGTTTAGGTCTAAAACTTGCTTTCCCTTTAGCACGCTTATCTCTTTCTTCTGCCCACTTGCTGATTTTCTTTTCCAACATGTTGCTAAATAACTTTGCAAACAAGGGGTTTATCATTATGGTTCTATAATTGGAGGGATTATTGACGTCACCACTCTTGAAAAGAGGTATTTCCATACTAGTTGTCCAATCTGTGGGGAACCCCTGCTGTATGATGTTGTTGAAAGATTTTGTGATGTGAGGTGGAAGAATTTTTAAGCCGCACTTTAGATACTCTGCTTGGAGTTCATCTAAGTCTTTTGCTTTTCCAGCGCCCAACTTCTTGATACCCATCTCTACCTCTTGAACCGTGAAGAGTTTTGTGTCTATGTTGACCAAGGGAGGAGGGTCAACCTTGGGATCCTTCTCATACAATTGTCTTGCATAATCGAACCATTTAGAAGCTGTAATGTTGTTTTCAATTTGCACCTTTTTTGGTTGTAGCTCCTTCCAAAATAGTTTGGGGTTATTTTTCCCAAGGAATATTAGTTCTTCTCTCCTCGAAACCATGAAATCAACCTTTTTCTTTCTTACTATCTGCTTGTAAGCTTTGATATTTATGTTATCCTTGTCTGATTCCTTCCACCTTCTCCTTGCCTTTTTGCATTCCTCGTCAAACCAAGCATTAACCGGAAAACAATTTGTTTCAGACCTCTTAATTTTTTCTCTTTTGCACTCAGCAAGTGAGCTTTGAATTAAATGTGTTAATCCATGACTATGAAGGCCATGAAATGAGATTTCCTCCTTCTCAAAGAGCCTCTCTAACGTTTTTTTGAAGGTATTACAATTCTCTAGAGTCAAAAGAATTCTGCCATTTGGAGGATTTTGTTGGACACACTGAGTTTTTGACCCTAATTGCTTCTTTCTGGTCCAAGAGAAACATAAATATATTGGCTTGTGATCTGATTTTAAGTCCCAAATTTGATCTCCAATCAACACTTCCTCCATTTTCCCACACAAACTATGCGAGAAAATTGCATAATCTACTACAATTGCTCCATTGTAAGTATTGCAAGTGAAATTACTAGACTTTTCCCATCTAGTCAAACCATTACAAATGACTAAATCGAAATCCCCACATAGTGTAAGCAATTGTTCTCCAAAGAGATTGCATCATTTATCCTCTGAAATTCGTTCCCATTGATGATTACTCTCTTCTGTAAGCCAAATAGGGTCACCGTCTTTTTTGCAACAAAGAATGCTAGCTTGTTCACCTGCAGTTCTAGCATTGAAATCCCCCACTATAAGGACTTCACCTAGCTGAGAATATATTGCAATATTTGGTTTTAGGTCTGCAAAATGATCTTTGTGGTCAAGCCCTCTACTTTTGTAGATTTTTGAAACTTGTGGCACAAAATAGCATGCTATAATTTTAATGTGATTTCCATTTTCTGATATTTTAAGCCAGACAAATTGCTTATTTAGGTCTTCTTTTTCTAGCTGAATGAAATGACCTTCATTTTCTCTTACTAATACCATGATACCCCCGTGACCTTTTCCATTCCATGTTGCCGTGTTCCATACTGCTATCTTCCAATACCCTTCAAACAAAGGCGTCTTGCACCCTTCATGCTCATGTGTTTCTATGAGGCAAATTATGTCTCTATCTTCCACAATAGGCCCTAACCCAGGTCCTCGTCTCCATAGGTAACCCCTGTAGTTCCAACAAACTAATCTTAAGGAAACCTGAGTATGACTTTATTGCTATTTGTTTTGACATGCAAGACTCATAGTTGAGTCTTTGTCCCTGCTTGCTCATACTGACCTTGCTTCCTCATTTCTTGTTGAAGAGTTTGTTGCCTCTTCTTTGTTATCGTTTTGCTGCCTTGTTTTGGAAAGAGGTCCAAATTGCGCTATCACAACTTTACCTTTATAAATCCATGCTCTTTTTCCCTCATCTCTTGCTGCCCTAACTTTTGTCATTTCGTCCCTCCTTTCCTCTTGTTGTCTTACAATTAAGTCTTCTTCTAGAAAAAACCGAGAACCCCTCAAGAATTACTTCCTGCTTAGAATGATATCTTTAACACGCAAGTTGGGCATGATGACTTTTATGGGCCTAGCTCTCTCACCATTAGGCTTACCTACTCTCCATGCTTGACATATTTGTCCTTGCCATTGGAGCTTGTCTTTCAAGAACTCTCTTGCAAGGTCAAGAGTACATTCATTTTTCCCATAATCTTTCACCCCCTTAATAATTATGCTTGTTTCTCTATTCTGTCTTTCTTTGCTTTCTCTATCTTGCATGTTGTCCACCTGAATGTTTGTTTCTCCTTTCCTCTTGGCAGAATTGCTAGTAACTAGAGCCCAGATTTTGGAGAGTTTTGCGGAATCTCCTTTCCTCTCTTCTCTTGATGTCTCTTCATTATTGTTTATTTGGGCAACTACTCTCCCCTTATCCTGGGATGGTTTCTCATTCATCACCTTTGTGTTCTCCACTGCAAATTTCTTCATGTTTTGCACTTCCGCTTTCATGCGTTTCCATTCTATTTAACCTATTTGGAGAGCTTTCTATAGCAATGACACTTGCTCCTTCAGAACTTTGTTGCTTGTTGCTAAAGCCTGGTTTTCAGCTGTTATTATATGGATTGTACAATCTCTTTCCATCTCTTTAGCTTCTACTACTTCCAACCTCTCTTTTACCTATAACAGTTCTTTCACATAAAGATCAAATGACTAAGTGAGAGGTGTAGATGTGGGACTGTATAAGGCATAATCATCAATGACTTTTCATTTTCCTTTGGGCTTGTTTCTACATGCTTGCAAAAATGAATTGTTTGAATGTTGTTTCTTGCGAAGAACCCGAGTACTTTCCCTTTGAGACCTTTTTTTCCTTGTCTGCTGCCATTTTAGACGAACTAGTCTCCGTTTTAAAATGCCCCGATACTGTTTGGCATTAACCCAAACCCACTTCTCAGTTTTGGCCGATGAGGCAATTTTCACTTTCCCTATATCATTTGTTTCCACGGGTTCTAAAGTTTCTTGTCCCATTGTCATGATGATATTAAGGGAAATCAAAGTCTCTACCCAAAACTGGCCCTCTGTTTTATGCTTAACCCTTCAATATATGTTGGTCTGACCACTGAAAAATTGCTACTCTGCCCTTGTTGCTCTACCCACTGTCCCTGACCTCTGGTAGACCACTGTCCCTGTCCTTTGTTAACCCCTGTCCCTGTCCCTGTCCCTGTCCTCTGTTAGTGTTTTTGTCAAACAATTCACTAAAATTCTCTTGCTGGCCTGCTGATTGGTTTAGGCTTTTTGTCAAACAGTTTGGCTGTAATGTGTTATGCTTGTTATATCCCTGTATCCCTGTGTTATGTTTGTTGTAGTTGTAATGTGTTATGTTTGTTGTTTGCTCCCAAATAATATCCCACAATTTCTTCATCTGAGGACGGAAATCTGAATCCAGGGGGGAAATTCACCGTCGCTGCCTGTACTGAGCTTGCCATTCACTTATGTACCGAGTTGTAATGTATTGCTTGTGATGCTATAAGAGATTACAGCAGGAAATGATCCACGCCTCCCGCATAGGACGCAATGAGAGATCTACTCTTGATAATAACCACGAGTAGATCTGAAACAGGTGTTAGTGCAAACAGTTGAGCCGAGGGTGTCCCGGCGCTGGAAATCTTAAGTGCACCCGAAATAAAACGTACAGCTCAGAATCCAAAATGTGCAGCGTTGATTTTCATTTCATGTGAAAATAATGAAGAACAGTTGGGTTATTGGCCCATTTTAGTTTTGTTGTACGAAGGAAGCATTGTGTTTTGTGTTTTTGTCGATAGAACTCAAAACCTCCTCATTGATTTTTTTTTGGCTTTGTGGAGTAGGTTCCACATCGAATCAAATCCAGGATCGAACCCCCTCCGCCTCTCGTCCTCTTAGCGAATTAGTCCTAATTATGTGTGTTCAATTTATCCATATATACTAAAAAAAAAGCTCAAGTTCAATTTATATTTAAAACAATGTGAGTTCAATTTATATTTAAAAAATGTGAAGTAATTGGCATCTACCGATTTTTTCTTTTAATAATGATTATGAAAAGGCGATAGTTTGACTTCTTTTGCTATTCCCATGGTAATTTTTTTTTACCGTATCAAGCATGATCGATTTTTTTCTTCTAATGATGAATGTGACCTATTTTGGTATTTTTCATGTGTAAAGTTTTATGCACTTGTGTTTTAGTAGTTAGATGCGTCGTTAATAAGCTATATCTATGCTTTAAGGTTACCTTGTAGTTTTATGCTTATTCCTAGGGTAATTATGGGTAACTTGCCCTCTTCTTCTTTTTTTAATCACAATGTAGTATTTTATTTTATTTTATCATTAAGTTGTTTTTTAATAATTAAAATTAGATTAATTTAATATTAAAAAAAAAAAAATATGAAATACAAAGTTCTTTGAGTATGAGTTATTTTTTAATAATTAAAATTAGATTAATTTAATATTAAAGAAAAAATAAAAATGAAATACAAAGTTCTTTGAGTATGAGTTGATAAAGTTATTTTTAATTAATAAATATTTAGAATAGTTTTCTTATTTTTCTCAATTGATATAATTTCTCAATTGATATAATTTTTTCTTTAGTGATATAATTTTAAATTTTTAACATAATTTTAAATTTTATATTTTTCATAAAATTTTAGTTATTAATGAGAATGATGGTTAATGTCATTAGGATATGAGTATTTTATAATTCTTATAACATATTTCAATCTCCACTTTGTATGAGTCTGTATTAAAGTTTATGGATTGGGGTCCCCATATATCAAAAGACCTTTAAGAGATGAGATAACATGTGGTTGCCCCTATAGGTCTTGAATCTTTAGATAGTGGGTTTGCTTTATGACTTATATTGTTAGTTTTGGGTAATTAAATATTGAAAAGTCAATCTATATATTGAATTTCTTGCTCTTATTCAAGCATTTGAGTCATAGAGTCTGATATATAGAGGTATTCTCTTGTGTTGGTGGATTGATCACTTGGGAGGTGTTACAAAAGCAAAACTTAAATTGACCATGTTGGTGCTTCCTATTTCAAAGAGTAAAAGAGATAATTGTACATTTAAGAATGATGTGTTCACATACAAAAGAGATCGAAGCCCTTGGGAAAGGAACAAGATAAAAGATGGAATATTAAGAGATGGATTAATATTGGAGCAAAGAACTTGGATTGTATTCACATTACAAGATAAGTACACAACTGCAAAAGATGAATTAGGATTGGAGAAAAGAACTTGCATTGTATCCACACTCTTTTAAACAATATAAATTATCTTTATGAGTTGAGAAAGAGAATTAATATTATTGCAATTATCTTTTTGAGTTGAAAAAAAAACTTAATAATATTATTGCTACAATTTTCTACTATACATTTAAAAAAATATGAAAATCTATGGCTCCAAGTGGTTTTAATACACTTTTAAATGTCTAACTATGTAATTTTATTTATTTTTAATAAAATTAAAAAATATATGTAATTTTATTTATTTTTAATAAAATTAAAAAATATATGTAATTTTATTTATTTTTAATAAAATTAAAAAATATATGTAATTTTATTTATTTTTAAGAAAATTAAAAATATTTTTTCATTGTTACAAAAGTGGACTCTATCAAGAAGTGATCTGAGTTTTATGAAATTATTTTTTTAAGTTTCTCTTAATTTTTTTACTGTAATGGGCATGATCGATTTTTTTCTTCTAGTAATGAATATGACGTGTTTTGGTGTTTTCCATCTAAAATTTTATACACTCGTGTTTTTATGGTTAGATGTGTGGTTAATAGGTTATATGTATGCTTTAAGTTTGTCGTGTCATTTTTATGCTTATCCCCATGATAATTATTGGTAACTTGTCTTTTTTATCACAATGTAGTATTCTATTTGAACAATGTTCAAATAGGAGTTGAAATTAAATTGGTTATCATAAAATTGCTTTTAATGTGGTATTTTATTTAATTTTTGGTAACTTGTCCTTTTTTATCACAATGTAATAATTTATCCTAACAATAAGAGTTGAAATTATATTTTATCATAAAATTGCTTTGTAATGTCCTATTTTGTTTGAACAATAGGAGTTGAAATTAAATTGGTTATCATAAAATTGCTTTATAATAATTAAAATAAAGTTAATTTTTATGTTAAGATAAATTGTTATATTTTATTTGTGTCAAATAATATGAATGAAAAAATCATTTAAAAAAATAATATTAAAGAAAAATGAAGAATGAAATACATGGTTAAAGTTACTTTTATTCTCGGCGCTAGGGTTTGAAGGAGGAAAGGAAAAGACAAAAGATAAAGTAGCTAGGGAACAAACAACACAGGAGAACATTAATATTCCAGGCAATAAGAGAGAACAGGGAGGTTGCACAAGTCCTATGGCAGGAGGAATCGAAGACGACGATACCCCAATGTAGGAGGCAGACGGAGATTCAGAGATGACACCAAGAGAGGTAGGCACGAAATATCCTGGTCTCAAAGACATTGTGGAAAGGGAAAGCATAGATCTCCTGAACATACTGGAGCAATGGAAAAATCAAGGAGTAGACAATGTGCGAGCGAAGCAACTAGATCGTATTCAATACCTTTTCCTTCCAAGGTTGGAATCAAAATCCAGAGGGATCAAGCGTGCGCATGGTGAGATAGGACACCTGGGTATCAAAGCAAGTGAGGGAAAACTACAACATTCACCCAAGAAGATGAGGCGGAAGAAAGGCAGGAAATCAAACAACGTAGCCCTACAAGAACTAGGAGCCTTGCTGATAAATTCAGGTAAGATAAAAAAACTCTTTCCTAACTCCCCCCCACATGTTTAAATGAAGATTATCACATGGAATATAAGAGGCCTAAACAACCCATGAAAGAAAAGAATACTTAAAAATAGACCGAGGACATAACAACCTGACCTCTGTTTCATACAAGAGACACAATGCACTATAGACAGAATGGAAACAATCAATAAAAAACAATGGAGCAAGTACCATATGTTGGCTCTCAAAGGCCAATAGATGGAAGGTGGTATACTCACCTTATGGAACCCACAATCACTGAACCTACTAGCAGTTGAAGCTACGAGAAACACACTCTTGGTTAACATGCAAATCATAGGTAACACCGAGGCGATTCTATGCACCAATGTGTATGGTCCCTAGAGGTTGGAGAAAAAAAGGAGAATGCTCGTAGATCTGGAAAATCTAAAGGCTAGATCCCGCAACCTCCACTGGATCTTGGCAGGGGATTTCAACATTATCACGACACTTGTAGAGAAAAAAGGGGGCACCAGGAGACTGGACAAAGATGCGGAGGAATTATCAGCTTTCATTGATGCAATGGAAATGGTAGACATCTGAACCAACAATGGCCAGTTCACCTAGAATAACAAATGAATTAATCACTACCAAGTAGCTACAAGGCTAKATAGATTCCTGGTGTCARAATCCATCATTCTGCAGGGACTAACTTTATATTGTAGCATCCTGCCATGGGGGGGTTCAGATCATTGGCCATTCCAATTGGAAGAAAACTTCCAAACCACTCCGAAGAACAGACCTTTTAGATTTGAGAAATTTTGGATCGAACATCCCACCTTCAAGGAGCACATCAAACAATGGTGGTGGGAGGATTTACCGGATCAAGGGACAAGGATGTTCAAACTTTATAAGAGACTCAAGTACATCAAACACAAACTCAAAGAGTGGAACAAGGAAATATTTGGGAACATAAATCAAGAGAAAAAAAATATTGAGGATAGAAGGAGGACACTCCAGGAACTCTGCATAGACGAGGGTTACACAAAGGATCGAAAAAGAGAAGAGATCCAGGGGCAAGATGCCAGCAGGAAGAAAAACTCTGGCACCAAAAGTCCAGAATCAGGTGGCTAAAGGAAGGGGAGCAGAATACCAAGTTTGTTCATAGAACCACCATTTCAAGAAGAACCCACAACAAAATCCTGAAAATTAGGGATCAGGATGGGATCGAAAGAGAATCCCACAAGGAATTTGAAAATACATTGGTCAACCACTTCCAGAGGATAACCCAGGAACCCAACCAAGATAGAACTGAGGTCATACAAAGGATAACTCAACACATCCCCAGGCTGGTCACAGAAGAACAAAATATCAATCTAAACAAGCCTATAACAAAAGAGGAAATCGACCAACTGGTCCAAAAGATGCCCAATGGAAAGGCCCTAGGCCCAGATGACTTCACAGTGGAATTTTTCAAATCCTGTTGGGAAGTTGTTAAACATGATGTTTATGGGGTGGTGGAAGACTCCAGATGTTCGGCCATCGTCTTGAAAGCATTAAATTCTCAATGATCACTCTAATCCCAAAAGAAAATGAAGCAAGGACCTCAAATCGCTGCAAGCCGATATATTTATGCAATGTTGTTTACAAGACAATCTCCAAAGTCATAGCCCATAGATTGAAACCACTCCTATCCACACTGATTTCATAGGAGCAAGCGGGTTTCATATAAGGAAGACAATTATTGGATAACATCATCCATGCCCATGAACTTATACACATGCTAAAAATCCAAAGGAGAGGGGGGATGATAATCCAACGAGACCTGGCGAAGGCTTACAACAAGATTAGTTGGCAATATATGGCCAAAACCCTAGAATCCTTTGGGTTTGAACAACACTAGATCAACTGGATTGTTATCTAGTCTCAACGACAAGCTACTCGCTCCTAATTAATGGATCCCCAACAAACCCCTTCTAGCCTTCAAGAGGCATCAGACAAGGGGACCCGTTGTCCCCCTTCTTGTTCATCCTAATGATAGAAGGGATCAATAGAAGCATAAAAAGCGCAACTGTAGTAGTGGAACTAAAAGGAATCAAACCCTTCGAAGACAGTCCAACCTCCACACACCAACAGTTCATGGATGACACCCTTCTCCATGGCACACCCACGGTCAAGGAAGAAAAAACCTATACAAGAATTTAGAAGACTTTGGGGAAGCCTAAGGGGCGGAGATAAACCACTCCAAATCAATGATCTATTTCTTCAACACTAATCATGCAATCCAAAGGAACCTAGCCAACATTCTGGGGTTTGAACGCAAAACTCTCCCAATGAAATACTTGGGAATCCCCCTAACGGACAGAGCTTGCAACATGGAAACGTGGGAAGGAGTGATCAACAAATTGCAGGAGAGGGTGAAAAATTGTACTTACATAGTTATCAACCTGGCAGGGCGGCTTATCCTCACCAAAGCGGTCCTACAAGCAATTATGGTGTACATGATGTCAATATTCCCTGCTCCTAAAGGAATACTTCAAAAAATAAGAACCATTCAAAGAGATTTCCTATGACGAGGCGCTGGAAATAGAAAAAAATGGGTCCTGGTAGCTTGGGAGAAGGTCTGTCGACCAAAAGGCAAAGGTGACCTGGGGTTACAAGACCCACAGGTAACCAACGAAGCCTACGGGGAAAAACTCTGATGGAGATGAGTCAAGGACAATTCAGTACCATGGGAAAACCTTTGGAAGGCCATGTATGCCACGAAAATCAATGATCAAGACCGAACCTGACTCATGGGAACAAGGGAGGGATCAACCATATGGAATCTCGCCTGGTGCAACAAGAACCAGATCCATAAACACATCTTCTGGGAAATCAGAAATGGTCAAACTGCCAGATTCTAGGAGGAAGCGTGGCAACACGAACCCAGACTGGGAAATACGAATAGGGAGGATCTCCAACATGATATGATTGTGCAAGGAAAAAAAACAATCCATCACTATTGGACGCCAAGAAATGATAGCGAAAGATGGACCTGGGATAAACTTGATCCACAAAATAGAAACGATAACGCAACTCTTGCGAAAGAGGTGGAAGAGGAATTGGGGAAAAGGAAAATTGCAATCTCTGAGGACGAGGACCAACTAAGGTGGGGCAGGGAAAATGGTGGGGAATTAAACTTAAAAGAAGCATAGTCTTACATTGTGGACCAGGTTCAAGAGGACTCGATGCTACGGTGGGGAAAGATCTGGAGCAACCCCCAATGGCCAAAAATCAAAATGTTCAAGTGGTTAGTTCTCCATAACCGAATTCTAACCGGGGAAAACCTCGGGAAAAGGGGTTACATAGGCCCTTCACGTTGCCACCTATGTCAATCTAAGGAAGAAACAACCAATCACCTCCTCAATGAGTGCAACTACACAACATAGCTATGGGATTGGGCGGAAGGAATCTACCGCCAATCCAATAGAGTCTGGGGCAACATCAGGGCAACCATCAACAATTGGAATGAGTTGTACCGATGGCTTCTTGAATGTGTATTCCTTTAAAAAATCCCAACTGTTCACCAGAAATATACCTGGACAAAAATGGTTTAAGCTGATTTGCGATTATTTTGGAAATAATCTTGTAGCATAGGTTGCAAAGTGAGATTGGACAAAATTCATCAAAAGATCTTGGGCAGTTTGTCTTTGGAATCAATGTCAGAAAAGTTTCATTTAGACTATCCATAACTGAGCCCAACCTTCTAGTCTCTTCGACCATCGCTAGAATATCTTCCCCAATCATATCAAAGAAAAAAATGAAAAATTCAGAAGTCCACCCATCAGGGCCTGGACTTTTTTCCTTCTTAAAGTGGTTGAGAACTTCTAACAGTTCTTTCAATGTTACCGACTCATACATGGAGCAAGACTCCTCTTCATCCAACATTTGAGGAAAGAGGTATGTGATCTTGCATTGGTTTATTTATTTTCAAAGTCGATGGCGCCTTATAACTGGTCTTGAAATAGTTAGTTGCCTCCTTCAAAAGATCCTCTTGTTTATTGATCAAAACCCCATAACCTAAAACTATCTCCCAAATATGTTTCCTAATCCGATTTTGAGTAGCAATCTTGTGGAAATAACTGGTGTTGTTGTCCCCAGATGACAACCATAATGCTCTGCTACGGATCTTCCAAAGTTCCTCCTCGCTGCGAAGAATCAAATTCGTGTCTAATTCACTCGGTTTCAAGGAAGAGGCAACTGCTTGGTTAGTAGGATCCCCTGCCAGCTGCCCAATAAAAGCCTTTATATCAGATTCCAAAGAAGTCATCTTTGCCAGTTTCCTTTCGTTGAAATCTTTGATCCATGACTTGGTCTGATTTTTCAGGACTTGTAATTTCCATATTATCCTTTTCTGATTGTTGTCTTCAATCCGAAACATGGGGTTTAACCAAGTCTTGGTCACCAGGTCCACAAACTCCTTCTCGCACAACCAATCGGTTTTAAAATTGAATGAGAAAGGTTTATACCTCGGGCGAATCTCCATCTGAAGAAAAAAAAATGATGCATGGTCTGAAACGAATGGGTGTTCAACCCAGGACCTATAGATACCCACCTCCAATAAAATTTGTTCAGAAACAAAACCCGATCCAATCTCCTTTCGATGGCTTCTTGTCCAGCACAACTATTCCACCAAGTAGGGACCAACTTTACAGGTTTGACATTCACAAGATTATGTGACTGAAAAAGTTCATTGTAAAAGTCACTAATACAGCTAACCTCCCCAAGCCTCATCGACAGACATAATGAAATTTAAATCCCCCTCTAATATCAAGTTAGGAATACTTAGTAAGCCACTAATTTCAACAGTTTTCCAGAAGGGAATCCTGTCCGAGCAAGGTCCATGTGAATTGATCATGGTTATCTCCCTCTTAGATGATAAGCATTTCCCAGTCAACAAAATACCCCAAACCGTGAGAAAAGGCTCAAATAAGTATAAAGTCAGATCCCAAGCCAATAAAAGACCCCCTGAAGTTCCCACTAAGCTGATTGAACTAGAAAACTAGGAAGGTCTAAAAGGATGCAGAAAATCTCTAGCCTTCTGAGCATTAACCATCATTTCTTGAAAAAAAATTATATCATGACAAGTCTGATCCAATAGCCTAGGAACTGAGGAAACTTTGAGAGTGCATCCAATCCCTTTGATATTTAAGGAGAGCAAC
This sequence comes from Picea sitchensis, assembly GCA_010110895.2. Taxonomy (NCBI): domain Eukaryota; kingdom Viridiplantae; phylum Streptophyta; class Pinopsida; order Pinales; family Pinaceae; genus Picea; species Picea sitchensis. The sequence goes on from SNQJ01S0004526.1 coordinate 84,231, forward strand.
AACATTATTTATCCCTTGCCTGGGATTTCAATGCTCTAAGAGGCCCACTGTCAGAGAAGGGAATACTGGTATCTGAAGACTGTGTTGGCGCTTGTGCCAACTTTTTCCGTCCACTACGAGTTTTTAAAGGCGAAAGCTCAATACCCAGACCTCTAGACCAGACGAAGTCTCTTTCCTCCTTTGCTGAAATATGCCTGGAAGCAGTACTAGAGGCCCCCATGGTAGAATATGTGGGGAGATTTGTCTTCCCCTGGAAGACGGATAACTTAACATGAGAGTTCTTACCCCTGTTTATCGGAAGCAAAGAATCAAGAATATTTTTAAGAACGTTCCCTTCCTCTTCAGCTTCAAAATAGCCTGGTTCCACTGCTAGTTCCTACACAACCGGTATAGAACTGGAAGGTATAAATACCGGATTACACACGGGGCTAGGACTAGGATCTAAGGGAGGATGGACAACAGTCAAGGAAGTAGGACCACTGACTAAAGAAACACTAGTGCTCAATGCCAATCCATAAGTAAAAGAAACATCCAATGGCACTGGGAGTATGGTCGGGAAATCAGTTGATGCAGGGCCTAAACACAAACTCATTGTTGGAGCCTCCTTGAAATTTGTGATATTTTTATTCAACCAGCCTGATTTCTCTAGGGATTATTTTTCCCACAGAGAGAGAGAAGAGTAAAGTGATGGATAATAGGACATTAACTTACCAGATAGTGAAGAATATGGCTCAGTCCAGAAGTCGTTCTCAATATCATAGTGAATATTTGTATCGCCGAGGGAATCAACTTCCATCATATAATCTGGTGGATCTTCCTGTACGAGAGTATCTTCTGACTTTTCATCTTCCTGCTTACCACTACAGTCATGCCAGAGATGTCCAGTGCACCGGCACCAACTGCATCTAAAAGGAATCCCCTAGTAATCTAACCTTTGTTTGTAGTGACAACCTCTCCATTCAATGTCCATCATCTTCGGTAAGCCTTCATGAATATCCAAGGCCTCTAAGACTCTCCCCACTTTCCTAGTCGACAACGAGAGAGTAGTTTTATCCAAAGAGATAAAACGTCCCAAGGTCTCCCCTATCGCCTGTACCTTCGTTCCAAAAATGTAAAGGAAGACCTGGCAATAGTAACCAAAGATGTCTAAATTGAAAGTGTTCAGTGGCTGGGTCGAAATCTACCCTCCAACGTTTCAGCATCAAGCTACTTCCTCCCAATACCCAGAAATTATTTAATAAAAGAGTGGTGTCCTCCAGGATTTTACAAATAAATCCCATCCATCCCTTGGTAAGATTGAGAAATTCAGGCACATACCCAAGGATTGGTACCCAAGTTTGTTTCATCCACTCTGAAAATGGAATCCCTGCCAAATATGCATATGACAGTCGCCCAACCAGGCCACACAGAGCAAGTCTGCAGGTCTCCTCTAGACCCACATCTTCCCCCAAGACCATCTTCCTGAATATCTTGTTTTCCTTCGAAGTCTTCTTACGAACTCCAGTTTGCACAGTAGTAGGAAACAAAACTCTATTTATACCTATCAAGGCCTCTCCCTTATCAAACTTACCACTAGATTGAGAAGGTGCACTGTTTGTAACCCCAGGTGTTGATATATCCTAACAAACAACAAGAACAGTCACAACAAGAACAATCTGACATGAATGAAGAGGACTCAGGCTAGTAACCAAGACAAAAGATTCTACCCCAGATTTGAAAGGAGGATGTTTAAAAAAAGTTGAGGCTCCCGAAAACTCACCAACCAAGTCATTATTCTTATTAGAACTCTTCCTATGCCAAACAAACCGAAAATATAGGTAGACTCTACATGTGTCTCTCCAAGCACAGAACAGAGAAGCCCCACCAAATCTAAAAAAGAACTTGAAACTAGTTCAGATTCCAATGAAAATATGGAACCTGCCCCCTAACAATAAAAAACTCTAGGCTAAAAAGTACTCAAGTGAGAAAATAACAACTGGAGCAACAATCCTCGGATCCACCTCCTAAACTAAATGAAAAAAACCAATGAGGTGCCCAAGAATCAAGAACAGTCACGGAATGATCCAATCCTCTTCCATTTGAATTCCTTCCTCCCAAAGGCAAGTCCCACTTGTCAGTCTACCATGAGTCAAGTTATTCATAAGAAGCCCAGAGACTGATAGTTTAATCCCCAGAAACCGATAATGGTAAATGGTCACACCATCAGAAGGTAGTCAAGTTGACCTCCATAAGGGAAGGTAAATTTCCTAAAAAATAGGTTCAGATACCGAAAAGAGTAAAGAATACCAGACCTGAGACACTCCCCAATACAAAATACAAAAAAACTGACTACGGCAGAAAATTGGTGTGTAGAGAGAAAAGGCTTAGCTAAATACAAGGTTGGTCCTCTTACACAACTAAACTCTCCATAAAAAATAGAGAGTTAATGTCTGGAAGCCAAACATCCCTTTGGCACACTCCTGTGGACGATGATCCGCCATTGGTGAAGCTTGGAAGTTCTCGCCCAGTTGCAAGTATCATTAAGTTGTTTTTTAATAATTAAAATTAAATTAATTTAATATTAAAGAAAAATTAAAAGAGCGTCGCCTAGATTCGATCAACGGTCTCAGACACCGGAATTGCCTCTGTGGTCTTGTTTTGTAAAGGTATGAAGCAAACCCGACTTCATATGAGATGCTGGGAAATCCAACAGTTCCTTATGGAGTGAACATTATGCTCTGAGAGGATCATATGAAACGCCTTTGGTAACAATCCGGATACAAGTAAATCTCTTCGAATGTAAGCGAGGCCATGTATTTGTATTTAGTTTAAGAAAATTGTCTTTATTTTTTCAGACTTTCAGGGTTAAAGATTCGAGCAAATGTAGCGATATATGAATTTAATAGTGTTGATGTGTTCTTTTTGCAAGCTTTTAATAGTGTCGATGTGTTGTTTTTTCAGACTTTCAGGGTTAAAGATTCGAGCAAATGCAGTGATATATGAATTTAATAGTGTCGATGTGTTCTTTTTGCAGGTTTTTAATAGTGTTGATGTGTTCTTTTTTCAGACTTTCAGGGTTAAAGATTCAAGCAAATGCAACGATATATGAATTTAATAGTGTTAAATATTCGAGTAAATGCAACATTATATAAATTTAATAGTGTTGATGTGTTATTTTTGCAGGCTCCTAAAACAGGACAAAGTTAGAAGATTCGGGAGAGGAGGAAGATCCAACCCGTTCATATATGTGGTTAGAATTAGTTTATCAACGTTCTAGGATTAAATTTTTTGTTCAAATTAGGATTCTTTCTATGCTCTCGAATTTTCATCCGGATGCCTTGATCTAACCGTTGGGGTTTTGTTGCAGTTGTTTTTTAATTTTTTTTTCGCCTAATTTAAAATGACAAATCTTCACTGTATTTGTGCAGGGTCTGCATCCTCCTCCTGTCGACCTCAAGGGCTTCAATGACCAACCTGGTGACGAGCACGTGAACGATGAACCTGGTGAAGAGCGCATGAGCGATGAACCGGGTCACGAGTGTTAAATATAATGTAACCTCAACAGTCTGACTGTACACTGCCATCTGTACTGGACATTTGTACTTTCTATTTTTGTCTTGCTTGAGCCTATTTAGCTCAACCATCTTGCATTGTAACTGAGTTCAGTACTTCTTCATACATTTCAATATACTGATCTATTCTTTTCTCTCTGCATTTCTCCTTGCTTCACAATTTATCATGGTATCAGAGCTTCAACAGTAAGCCTCTTCACACAGTCTGGAGATCCATACGATCCTCACAGAGCAGAGATTACATGCATCTTGAGAGCACCCGACACAGACTTTTCACAAGGTTTGGAAAGCTGTCTGTAATACTCTCTAAAGATTGTCGTAAGAAACTCACGCGAGGTTGCAGAGCGTACTACGCTCGAAAGAACGAGGAAGCAGAGATCGAGAGAGAAGAAACCCTAAATATTCTAGTAATATTTTCAAGAATCGTCAAAGATTGACGAAGAAAAGCCGGAGGAGGCGAGAAATTTTAAAGAACTCGAAAATTTCGCTCACATCTGTTAAATATTGAAGCAGTAAACAAAGAATTCGTGAAATTCTTTCAATCTTTGAAAGATTCACAAAAAATTTCTTCCGCATAAGAAAATTCCGTCAAATTCGGGAAAGATCGCGTCAAACACGCAAGGAATAGCCATTCATGGCCATAAGAGTCGTCCTGCGAACGCATCCGAAGCGGGAAACCAGTTCAGAAGGGACGCAGAGAGCGCGGAAAAGGCGAAATCATTTCAGCCGTTAGATCTTGCGCAAAGGCCTGACAGCCGTTAGATCAGCAAGAAGGTGCACGACGGTTAGTCGTTTGGAGCACACCGGAGAATTTTTGATTTGTGAAGTCCCGACATCATCTTGACCGTCCATCAAGAAACACGTGGCGAGATCTCGGCACTTCGTGACTCGCAAGGTGTAAGGTCAGAAGACTGCCGTGAGAATTCGCGAATCGCGAAATCACGAGTCATTCTGGATCATTGATCGAGAAAGATCGTGATCCGTCGATCTTCTCTCATCGCAAAATCGGTAATCGCGAGTTGGACGCGCAAAAGATTTCACTCCAAAACTCCGATACGCGATATCGCGAAATCCCAAGAGGACTTGTGAGCCATCCATCTCAGAGGACAGGTGGCAGCAGATCCGAGAGTCGTTACATCGGCATATTGGAGTTCGCGGTTTTGAAAGACCGTCGCAACAAGACTTCGAAACTCGCGAAATTGCGATACGCAATATAGCAATAAGATCTCAGCCGTCTGTTTGTCCGGACACGTGGCGAACATCGTAGCGCCCGTCGACATTTCGAAATTCGAGGTTTCAAGTTGACAGACACATTGTGTCAACGGAGCATCGCAAGTCGCGATATCCCGAGGAGGAATCAGGACCGTCCATCTCTCCCGGATGCGGGGCGTAAATCCGAGGACTCGGGAAAAGTTCTGACAAGGAAAGGGCCATCAGCATATCGGGATTCGACAAATCACGAATCTCGAGGACAAGGATCTCATGCACTTTGAAACCACAAAGTTCGAAATCCCGACAGGAGGAACCCTCCATTTGCGGGGCCCAGCTGGCATCATCTCATCAAACGAGTCAATCAAAGCATCGACATTTCGCGGATCCTGGAGATGAGACGTCCGGGGAATATCAAATCGCGAAATCGCGAGGAGAGAGCACGACCGTCCATCTGCTGGGATGCGTGGCAGAGATCAGAGGAATCGGGAAAGTCCCGAAAGGAACGCGCCATTGGTAACTCGGGGATTGGGGAAACGAGGAGGAAGAGCTTGTCATCAGAACTCGCGAAGTCTCGATTCGTGATATCCCGATAAGATCTGGACCATCAGATCACAGCACGATCTGGACTGTTGAAAATTCCAAAGGCAAATTTACGTGTTTCGGCATTTTGAAAGGAAAACAACGGGAAAAGCCCATAGCGCTTTAAAAGAAAGACGTGTGGTCACATTGCAAGGAGACCAAGGGCCAATTCGAGCCCGATAAGATCCCATCGGCCATCGGCAAATCGGTGTTTCACTGATCGGAGGTAAATATAAAATTTTCCTCTGTACTTCTGCAAAAAAAAATTTAATTCAAAAATCATGGCGTCGTCTAGCAATCTAGGCCCAACTCAGGGTCCGATTCTTCTGGGAAAGAATTACGAATTTTGGTCTCTTCGAATGAGATCGTTCTTGCAAGCACAAGAATGCTGGGAACCAGTGGATCTTGGATATGTGGAACCAAATCCAGCCTCCCTCGCTGCCATGACAAATGCGCAGAGAATTGCTCAGGCAACTCTGAGGACCAAAGAAAACAAAGCGAAATTCTGGATTCAGAATTCTGTAGATGATTCGATTTTCTCGAAAATCACAGGCGCTGGTACTTCCAAACAGGCCTGGGACATTCTTAAATCTTCCTACAAAGGAAATGACAGGGTAAAAACATTTAAACTGCA
>SNQJ01S0004526.1:119901-146867 GCA_010110895.2 Picea sitchensis
ATTGTTTATTTCTTACTGCTCATTATTGGATAATAATTCTACATTGATATAACATTTGAAGAAAAAGGATTATAATTACGCTATTACTGATTCACCCCCCCTCTCAGTAATCCAACATGTTTTGTTCCTTGTTGTCTTATTCATTCAGAATAAAAGGTTACATGTCTAACCTTGGTCCACACTTGAGACACAATCGACATCATACCCTCTTCTTTGCACAAGAACAACCATGTAGCCAATTCGGCTTACATCTACATGACCAATAACCTCTACAATTATTGATTGATTCATTATCCTTTTCGGCCTTACAACACACCTTCTTTATAGGCTTTACAACAGGAAAAACCCTAAAGAAAAGGTGCCCAAAAAATGGTTACAGATACATGCAGATCATTGGCTACAAATCCCACGAATTATTTATAATTGTTTTGGAAATAATTGTTCATCTTAGAAATGACGTGATGTTGATTTGGTTCAATGAAATTATTTGATTGTGAAAGTTTTATTTATTTTTATTTATTTATAAATGACATTTTAATTTTTTTTTAATTTATATATTATGTTGTAAGGTGTTTTTCATTACATGTATTTGCATATGTAAGCAAAAGGGTTTTTCATGTCTATATAGGAATAATCAATAAAGAGTTTAACTTTCTGCGATTTTTTTCTAGGGTTCCAATAACATAATTTGTTTCTTTATTCTTTGTTTGAAATATTTTTTTTTTGTAGGTGTTTGGAGATTTCTTGATTTCGTTTTCATAAAATTATATAAAAACTATTATTTTAGTGATGAAAACAAACTACAAAATGTCAATAAACACAATTTCAGGATCGAACTCTAGATATGAAATTGTCAACCTACTAAGAACAAGGTCTTAAGCCCTTGCTTCTTCATAGTTGTGAAAGTTACGAAGGTAGAAGCAATCTCAACATCCTGCAATTTCATTACACTTGTTTTTACCCAATAGATAGCTACAATACTCACATATGATTCTCTCTCTCTCTCTCTCTCTCNGGGAATCGGTAATGGCTGCTGCCTTATAACCCCTAGGGAGAACCACATCACCCATCTTATAACCCCTAGGGAGAACCACACCGCCCATAAGCCTAGCCTCCAGATAAGACGAGGTTTGAACTCGTGACCTGCTTAGCAGCATAGACGCCTTAACAGTACGTCCGTTGGCCACTAGACCGCACCCCTGCGGGCTTCTATGTTCCATATTGTTGAAATCAATTTTAGGATTATATTGTGAGTTAACAATTCACTTCATACTTACACATTTTCCCACAATACTAAACGATTTTGACGCTAAATTATTATTCACTAGGCATGGTAGCCACAACTATGGAGGTTCTTATTACCTTGCATGTTAGTATGCTCATAACGAAATTCTATATTTGTTTGCTTCATTGTTGTCTCAAATTTTAGGTTGTAGGAGTGCATTGATTCTCATAAATTAAAAATTGGACCATTTACTCCTAGATTTTTATCTACTCAGAAACATTTTCTTGGTATTTCTTTCAACATGATGTTGTATCCACAATTTGATTGTTGCATCAACATTTTAGTTTGAAATCATCTCGAAGCACACATATTGCGCTTAGGTAATTAACATTTTGTCATAATTTATTGTTGCATTTTCGATGCATTTTCTTATATGATATTCTACCGCATTTTCAAGACTAAACTCTATATTTAAATTTTCATTTTCTAAATTTTGTATCTTGACATACTAAGATTTTTAATCAATCATTGGTTATAATGTTTTGAAACTTTGCTACTTTGCATTTTTCCTTACTACCAATTTTTTATGAGATGCTACTTGAAATCTTGAATTTACAATCAAATTATATATAGTTGACATAAAATTTAATAATTGGGGAAATGTAGGGATTGAGTTTTTCATGATTTACTGAATATTTTATAGGGTCATCAAAGATTATTTCTATGTTAAGATAATACCACTGGGAGAAAGGATATGGAAGTCTTGAACTTGATGCAACTTACTTGTTCCTTGTAAAATAAAAATGCTACCTCAAGTAAGATTTATCATTTTTTGATGCCTCTAACATGGATTGGCATGTGTTTCTAGTGCTACATTAGAATAGGCTGTCTTGTATTCAATGCATCATGAATAATACATTCTTCCTACTATGACCTATGTAGGAAATCTATTTTCTTGCAACACAATAGAAATAAGATTCTATTGCCCTCTTTGGTAAAAAAATGTATTATCGAACCCTCTTGTATACATTTTATCAAAGCAAAGTTACTATATGGTAATCAGAGTTAGCAATGAATTTGTATTTATACATTGCAAAGCACCATGTCTCATGAAGTGACACGTTAATGAAGCTTTGTTGAGGCCAGGGACAAATCCTATTATGTTTTGTTGTTTATTATGATTCTATTTTTTGTTTTTAATGTCATGTGTTAATTGACACTTCCTAGCTTCCTTATCCAATGGTTAAGTGAATGTATTTGTTGATGAAGGTATGTTAGATGAAGAAAGTTTATGTAATGCGTGTTATGTTATAGTAGATTACATATATCAAACATTTTCATTGCATTACTCTAAAATTAAAGTTTTGACTATTCAATCCCAAATTTTGTTTACTCAATTTGTTGGAAAGAATATGAAACCACTTATTTGCATCAACGTGTAATCCCTCATTGGGTGCATGAAACATCATTCTATGTACATATTTGCATTAAAGAAAAACAAAGATTCATTTTAATCTCATTATCCATGTGTCTTACAATGTATGTGTAATCCCTTGAACACAATGATCAATTTTATGTTTTTGTTGTCGTCTAAGCTAATAATGGTTTGCTCTACTAGGATGACAATAGTTTCCTTTCTTGTAGCACCACGATGTCAACTGAAAAGTCACATGTTACTCTACATCCCAAGATAGAAATTCCACCGATAAATCTAAACCACCACTTGCTCCCTTCTATTTAGGAGACATGTTGTATTTTGCTTCACTTCCCCAACAATACATCCATTATAAATTGCATTGATTTTCCTACTCAAATGGATGTGTTGCTCCTCTGATTCACTTATTCCATCCTTATATGTCAACATGGAAGTGAAATAATCTCACATTTCTTTGGAAAAGGAAGAGATCCTATAGTGGGCATGCCCTAGTATAATGTCCTACAAGTTTACAAAGAAAACAATGCCAACACAATGGAGCTTAAAACAAAGGCCTCAGTAGAAACCCAACTTTGTAACAAATAATGGCCTTTCCATAGAGAGAAAAAAAGCATGCAAATGAGAAAGGCAATGGAAGGGAGTGGCAAGGTTATATCTCATGAGACAACGAATAGAGAGAATGCATGAGCAGTGAACTCCCTGCTCGTAGAGGTTGGCCTTCAGCCTCAAAGGCAACCAAGAATCCAACTAAATCATCTTGTAACATCTCGTAACATGCAAAAACAAATTGATGCTTAAAAGATAGCTTAGGGGTATATAAACATACACAAGCCAAGCACCATAAAGAGGATTGAGCAGTTAGAGGAACATGTATGTTAGAAAAGAAGGATAACAAGTACTTCAAAAATTAATGCAGAATCGTTAGAAATTATGCCAAATATTGATTTCTCCAAAAGAAGGATCACAAAGTTTTCCAAAATTTTGGACATGTATTGGAAAATGAAGGTCTTCATACCAACACTATGATGAATTCAAAGAGAGTAACACTGAGCTTCTCAGAGATATTTGTGTGGAGTTAAGAAAGCTAAAAATAAAAAGTACCAAAATCTTTTTTAATTTTTTAAGTTATGAAACACTATGATGAATTCAAAGAGAGTAACACTGAGCTTCTCAGAGATATTTGTGTGGATTTAAGAAAGCTAAAAAAAAGTACCGTATTCTTTTTTTGTTTTTTAAGTTATGAAAGGTTTTGAGAAACATGCAACATATAACACATTTGTATAGAACGAGAAGTAGAAGATTAGAACTAAACCTAACACCCAATTATCCTCAATGAAATTAGATATATGAGATGATTGGATTTTGAATTCACCCTCTATTTAGTTACATTTTATAATGCTTTTATGAAAAAAAATTTAAGGAATGATAAGATATAAGGAGACATAACTCTTTTGTAATTATATATATATATATATATATATATGTGTGTGTGTGTGTGTGTGTGTGTGACTTCGTTTTCAAAAAGTTATGAACAGTTTTGTATGATACTCAATAAAAATGCAATTTAATGATGGTGATATTAAAAATGTAATTTTAATTTATTTNACAAAAGGTGGGTATCCTGGTCTGTCTAGAAGGAAACTAGACCAGGGGGTCTCAGCTTCTAGAGTTGATAGTTGCGGTGGATGGTTCTGGTCTGCCACAAGGGGAAACCATACCAGACCTTCCATACCCAGTTTGAAAAACACGGATATAAAGAAAAAGATAAAACTTTCCCCCTAAAACAGAGTTTGTAACATGTTTGAACTAACCTTCCACTGCCTAGGAATAACTGCCATTAGACTGACAAAATTCAAAAAGTCGAAACTAAGAGGCGTTACAGCACCTGGGGGTGCTCCTTCCCGCCATCCGCCTGGCTCTTGTTATCTTCCTTCAGGGAGACTGTGCAGGTCTTCCTGATTTGGGTTGGTGCACCTTGTCCATCTGTAGGCATGATTTCCATGTGATGAACATAGCATAGGTAAAGGTGGAACTAAGCTGCCAACCACTCCAGCTTTCATTTTTGGTCCTTCTATACCTCTACTAACAATTTGATGATTTATTCCAGACTGATGAGGCGACACATGATATCGTCCAAAATTGTCTTGTTTTCCCTGTTATCCTCCTGTATGAATTCCTCCTTTTTTGAATTCACTTTCCCGATCATCATCTTGGTTAGCCAGGCCATCTCTACCGTTTTTTGGTAGAGTGTTTCCCTGGGTCGTGTAGCCCTCAGATCAGTCACCCAATCTACTTCCAGCACCATGTCACCCCACTCTTTGCCTTTGTGCTTGTCCTTTAATTCCTCTTCCCACTAGGTAATTGTTGCCTTCCCCTTCGGCGCAACCAGAGTATGGAAGGTGCTCTCTGCATCTTTCGTTGCATGCTCCATTCTTGTTAACCGCCGTGAACTTTCCAAGAATTCCTTCCCAAGGGGGCTCCTCTTCCTATGCGTATGCTTCAATCACACCATTCCTCTTTGCCTACCGCAGATCCTGCTTTGGCTACTCGGCATGTACCTCACTTCACAAGTTTCCTTACTCTTTCTTCCCTTGAAACTGTAATAACCCTTACTGTTGCACTCCTTCTATTTTCTTCTAATTTCACTGTCCCTCTTCTTATGGTATTTCCCCCGCTACAAGCCTGTACTTCCAGCCATGATTTTCCTGCGGTGGTGAGCACTTTCGTCATTATTTGCTGGTAAGGCTCGTTTGATCATGATGGTACCACCTTTATCCGTGTACTTTCCACTACCCTTACTCGCTTGTGATCCAACTGTGCCTATCCCCATACCTGTATTGGTGGCTGGTGGATTGTTCCTGGTTATCACCATCTCCTCATGCCTTAAGTCATTCATTGCATTCAACTTGTTGCCTGGACATTCACCCATGCTTTCCCCACGACTCTTACTAATGTATCGGCCTTCCTTCCGTTCACCCACCTGCTACCTATTATGGTCTTGCATGATAATTGGTGGCCAAGTGTTAGGCAATCATATTCTGCCTGGGTCACACGTTCCTTTTGAGAGGCCTTGCGTTGTCCTCCTCGATGTGAATTTCCATGCTTAAGCTGCCATCACGATCTTTTGCCACCAGGTGGTTGCAGTCTTTCCTAAGTTTCCCACTCAGTATTTTGATCCAGGCTTCGTCTAGTTTCGGTCCTTCCTTGTTGACCCCCTCGTTGGCGAGTCTGTCTGCTAGAGCGTTCACTGACCTACGCACCCACCACAACTCTATTGTGTTCAATATTATCAGATGCTCCTATATTTTATGCAGGGAGTGTGCTAGGTGCCAGTGTCATTGAACCTTGCCCACTCTGGTGTCGTTTTGGAGTTTTTTTGTCATGTTGATTACCAGGGTGGAGTCACCTTCCACGATGATGTTTGTCATCCTTTCTCAGCGTAGGATTTCAAGGCCGAGCTCCAAGGCTTCAAATTCTACTGTGTTATTTGTTGAGTTTCCTATGTTCCCAACATACAGTCGGATGATATTTCCACCACTGTCTTTGATCACTCCACCTGCCCCTACCACTCCCAGATTTCCTTTTGTCGCCCCGTCAAAATTCAGTTTGAGGAACCCTGACGAAGGAGGAGTCCAGTTGCATAATCCTATCTCGAGTTGTGGTTCATGTCCCACATGTATGTTGTTGCTCCAATCTTTCAGATGGAAAAATTCCAGGATGTGGGAGTCTTGGTCTGTAAGTTGAAATTTCTCCTTTATTGTAGTTGCAACTATGCATTGTTTCTCTTATTTGAGAGACTATTGCATCCTTTAGCCTTTCTGCCAGTAGGCTATCATTCCTGAAGATGTGCATGTTCCTTTCTTTCCAGATCTCCCGTATGACCATCTCCGACGTTAAATTCCAACAAAGGTTCACCATTTCATTTTTGATGTATATTTCATTCTAGTATTTGATGGTAGCATTGATGTTCCCCCTGGCTCTATTGGATTCATGGTAGATGCATGCCACCCAATCCCAAATTTCAGTTGTGTAGCTGCATTCGTCGAGGAGGTGATCAATTGTTTCCTCCTTGACCTGACAGAGATGGCAGCGAGAGGGACCTATGAAACCCCTTTTCATGAGGTTCTCCCAAGTTAGAATTCGGTTGTGTAGTACTAGCCATTCAAACATTTTGATTTTTGGCCATTGGGGACTCTTCTAGATCTTTTCCCACTGTGGCTCTGAATTTTCTTGGTCTTGGCCTGCGATGTAATACCGTGCTTCTTTTAAGTTGAATTCGCCCCCATTTTTCCTTCCCGACGTCAATTGGTCATCTTCTTCCGAGACCCTAATTTTCCTTTTCCCCAATTCCTCCTCCACCTCTTTCGTTATTTTTTCGATGTGGGCTCTATTTTGTGGATTAATCTTGTCCTAGTTCTTCCATCTGGCGTTGCCATCCCTTTTCTTCTAGTATTAATGGATTTTTGTTTTTCCTTGCCCAATCATTTCCTGATGGAGCTCCTCCCTATCCGGAGTTTCCATTCTGGGTTCATGTTGCCACGCATCCTCCCATAACCTAGTTGTTCTACCATTTCTGACTTCCCAGAAGCTATGATTTTGGATCCATTTATTATTTCACTAGGCGATATTCCAAATGGATGATCCCTCCCTTGTGCCCATGAACCGAATTCGCTCATGGTCGTTGATGTTCGGGGCATACTTGGATTTCCAGAGATTCTCCCACTACATCGATTTGTCTTTTAACCATCTCCACTAGAGCTTTGCCATGTAGGCCTCGTTGGTTACCTGTGGGTCTTGTAACCCCAGATCTCCTTTGCTCTTTGGTCTGCATAACCAGGGTCCATTTCTTTTTGTTTTCTGTGCCTCTCCATAGGAAATATCTTTTGTAGTATTCCTTTGGGGATAGGAAACACTATATCATAAACGCCGGAATTGCTTGTAGCATTGTTTTGGTGAGGATAAGCCTTCCAGCCAGGTTTAGAGCTCTATATGTCCAGTTTTTTACCCTCTCCTACAATTTACTGATAACTCCTTCCCACGTAGCAGTTTTGCAAGCTCTATCTATCAGGGGGATTCCCAAGTATTTCATTGGGAGCATTTTACATTCAAACCCCAGAATGTTGGCCAAGTTTCTTTGAATTGTCGGATTAGTGTTGAGAAAATATATCATGGACTTGGAGTGATTGATTTTCACCCCCGAGGCTTCCCCTAAGTCTTCTAATATTTTTTTATAAGTCATCGCTTCCTTTACCGTGGGCATGCCATGAAGCAAGGTGTCATCAACAAACTGTTGGTGTGTTGAGGTTGGACAATTTTCAAACAGTTTGAGGCCTTTTATTTCACCAGGTGCAATTGTGCATTTTATACTTCTACTCAACCCTTCCATCATTAGAATGAACAGGAAGGGGGATAGCGGATCCCCTTGTCTGATGCCTCTAGATGGATAGAAAGGTTTGGTCGGGGCTCCATTTATTAACAATGAGAAACTTGTCGTTGAGACTAGAGTGATGATCCAATGCTGGTCGAAACCAAAAGCTTCCAGCGTCTTGGCCATGTAGTGCCAACTTATTTTGTCATAAGCCTTTGCCAAGTCAATTTGGATTATCATCCCCCCTCTCCTTTGGCTTTTCAGCGTGTGGATTATCTCATGGGATTGGATGATATTGCCCAGGATTTGTCTTCCTTCCACATAGCTTTCCTGTTCCTATGAAATCAGTGTGGGAAGGAGTGGTTTCAGTCTATTGTCTATGACTTTGAAAATTATCTTGTAAACCACATTGCACAAGGCTATTGTCTTGTAGCGATATGGAGTCCTAGCTTCGTTTTCTTTTGGGATTAGAGTAATCATTGTGGCATTTAAAGCTTTTAGGATGGAGATCGAGTGTCCGGAGTCCTCCACCACCCCATATATCTCATACTTAACCACCTCCCATCAGGCTTTGAAGAATTCCACTGTGAAGCCATCTAGGCTTGGGGCCTTTCCATTGGGCATCTCCTAGACCACTTGGTCAATTTCTTCCTCTATGATGGGTTTGCCTAGGTTGACATTTTGATCCTCTATGACCAATTTGGGGATGTGTCGAGTTATCCTCTGGATGGCCACAGATCTATCTTCGTTGGGCTCTTTGGTTATCCCCTGGAAGTGATTGACCAATGTATTTTCAATGTCCTGGTGGGATTCTCTTTCGATCCAGTCCTGATCCCTAATCTTCAAGATTTTGTTATGAGATCTTCTTGCGATAGTTGTTCTGTGAAAAAACTTGGTGTTCCTCTCCCCTTCCTTAAGCCACCTTATTCTGTACTTTTGGCGCCATGGAGTCTCTTCCTACTTGCATCTTGCTTCCCATTCCTGGATCATTTGGATCTCTTCTTTTTTCTGATCCTCTGTGTATCCCTCTTCGATGAAAATTTCCCTCAACTTCCTCATCATGGCCTCGATGATTTTTTTCCCCTAGTCTATGTTACCAAAGACTTCTTTGTTCCACTCCTTAAGTTTTTGTTTGATGTACTTGAGTTTCTTGTATAGTTTGAACATCCTTGTCCCTTGGTTTCGTAGTTCCTCCTTCCAACATTGGTTGATGTTCTCCTTGAAGGTGGGATGGTCGATCCAAAATTTCTCAAATCTAAATGGCCTGTTCTTTGGTGTGGTCTGAAAATTCGCTTCTGATTGAACCGACCAGTGGTCTGATCCCCCCCAGGGGAGGATGTTGCAGTCCAAAGGTAAACCCTGCAAAATGATGGATTATGACACCAGGAATCTGTCTAGCCTTGTGGCTACTTGGTGGTGAGCTAGTCTTTTGTTGTTCCAGGTGAACTGTCCATTGTTGGTCCTGATGTCCACAAGCTCCATTATGTCTATGAAAGCTGAGAATTCTTCTGCATCCCTGTCCAGTCTCTTGGTGCCCCTTTTTTTTTCAACAAGAGTAGTGATGATGTTGAAGTCCCCAGCCATAATCCAATGGAGGTTGTTGGTTCGTTCTTTTAGATTCTCTAGGTCTAGGAGCATTCTCCTTTTTTCCTCCAGCACCTGGGGGCCATACACATTCGTGCATAGAATTTCCATCGTGTTCCCTATAACTTGCATGTTAACAGAAATTGTGTCTCGTGGCTTCTGCTACGAGTAGGTTCATCAATTGTGGGTTCCACAAGGTGAGGATTCCTCCCGCCGTTTGTTGGCTTTCTACATCCAACATCTTGTACTTACTCCAGTGTTTTTTACTAATTATTTCCATTCTGTCCAATTTGCATTTTATTTCTTGAATGAAACAGAGGTCAGCTTGTTCCTTCCTCGGTCTATTTTTAAGGATTTATTTCTTTCTTGGGTTGTTTAGGCCTCTTATATTCCAAGTTATAATCTTCATTTAAACATGTGGGGGGGAGTTGGGGAATAAATTTTTAATCTTACCTGAATTTATCAACATGGATCCTAGTTCTTGTAGGGCTACACTGTTTGATTTCCTGCCTTTCTTCCTCCTTGCCTACTTGGGTGATTGTTGTGGTTGTCCATCTCCTGTTTTGATTCCCAGGTGTCCTATCTCACTATGCATGCACTTGGTACCTCTGGATTTTGCTTCCTCCCTTAGGAGGAAGAGACATTGAATGTGATCTAGTTTCTCCACTGGCACATTGTCAACTCCCTGCCTTTTCCATTGTTCCAGTATGTTCAGGAGGTTTATTCCTTCCCTTTCCATAATGTCTCTGAGATATGGGTCTTTTGTTCCTACCTCGCTTGGTGTCATCTCAACATCTTCGTCTACCTCCTGCATTGGGGTGTTGGCGTCTTCGTTTCCTCCTTCCATAGGACTCGCATTGCCTCTCGACTCTCCCTTGTTGTTTGTATTTTTTGTGTTCTCATGAGTTGCATGTTCGCTTGTTTCCCTAGATTTAGCCTTTTCCTTTCCCCCTTCTTTCCCCTGGTTGGGGATGCCCCTTCCTTCTGCTCTATTCCTGGCTTTTGGGTTGCTTCATGTTGGGTCTTGCCTTGTCTTTTGTTTCCTTTGCTTTTGTGATTCGGCCTCACAAAACCATCCTCATCTTGCTATGGTTTGGTGTTTTCCGGTTCTTATTTTTTTATTGAGGGGACATCTTCTCAGTAGGAGTTCATCTTCATGACATCTCGTGCATCGAAACGTGATATGCTCATAGTCTATACTTTGTATCCATTCCTCATCCCTAAACTCCAGGCTTATGGCCTCCGGCATAGCCCCCAAGACATCCACCTCTATGCAGATCCTTGCATAGGATGTGTATCTTCCTTTTAATGTTGCTTCCGATGTATTGACATATTTTCCAAGCTTGTTCCCTATTACTTCGAAGGTGGATGACAACCAGTAATCTAGTGGTAAGGAGTAAAGCCTTAGCTAGGCTGGGACATTTTTAAAGGTTTCTTTCTCTGGGGAGAAGTTTTCCTTCCATGGGCGAATGTACAACCCCGCTGAGGCGTGGAAATATGCCCCCCCTCCTCAAAGACTTTATCCCTGTCCTCTAGATTCATAAAGAATGTTGTGAAGAACCCTTTCAATCCCAGGTGGAGTTCAATTTCTCCACTCGGCTTCCATTGGTATTTTATCCAGCTGTGCAATGTTTTTTCTGTGGGCCATAGGCCCATGAACTTGCAGATCAGTGCATGCGTCTTCATCTGATCCTAGAAGAGTTGTGTTTGGGGGTCTTCTAGTATAACTTTGGGGATCAATGATGTTTTAGGTTTACATGGATTGTGCCCACCTACCCCACTAGGGTTCATCGTTTATTGTGTACTATTATGGGATTCTCTGGCCTCTTCCCCACGCGATCACTTTTACCTTGGTTGACCTCTTGATTCTTTTATGATCATGATCCCGATGTGCCTATCAAATGTTCCTTGAAACCGATGTCGCGTGGGCCTTTCCCTCTGTCCACCACTACCTGCTTGTAGGAGGGGGTTCCACTCCCTCCCCCTTTGGTAACCATAATGGTCGCTACCGAAACCCTGACTATTAAACCCTAGATTGAATTTTTCGTCAGAGCCGTCTCCCGTCACAAACCAAGCCCCATCAACCAATTTTTTTTTGTTTTTTAAATTGCATTTTTAAATGCATAAATGAATTTAGCGTGTTGAAAAACCCTAGGAAACTCTAATTATACAAACTTAGCAACTTAAGTTTACAGATCCGACACTTTCTCACTGGATTTCAGATAAAATTAAACAGAAAAAAATCCCTATTACAAACAAATCAAAATAAAGATTTTCTTTTAAAAAAAAATAACAATTAAAAAAAAATTAAGTACAGTTGATATTATAAATTCTTTTATATGAAATTAATAATTTCATAAAATGGCTAAAAGAAATCTCATTCACACTCTTAAATGAGACCAAAATTACCTTAAAAATGGATTTTGTCATTATTTCATGATTGAGTTCTAGTAATGTGCAACAAAGTGATTAAGTTTGTATTGAATAGTAAATCTCAATTAAGAAGTGATTAAGTTTGTATTGACTAATAAATTTTAATTAAAAACTAATCAATTTTGATGATTGAGCAAATGTAAAGTGATTAAATTTGTATTGAATAGTAAATCTCAATTAAAAATTATAAAGTGATTAAGTTTGTATTAATTAATAAATTTTAATTAAAAACTAATCAACTTCATGATTGAGTAGGTGTAGATGATACAAATAATCAACTTCCTTTATAGGAGATCACTAATTTTATTGATTTCATTAATAATTACAAAATAATAATTAGTTCAATGATTTTAGTAATATTACTTTGATAATATTTTAGTAATATTTTAATAATATTAATTTTATTAAGGACAATTATAATGATTTCATTCATACTTGCACATGGTGGAACTAATACATTAAAAAAGGAGTGGACGCCAAGAAAACAATGTGAAGTAGATATCATCCAAACTTAAATATAAAGTGAACTTTGTTTTAGCCATTGTAGTTGCTTTTCTCGTTAGTTGAATGTATTGTCATCCATGAAATGACAAAAAGGTGAAAGACAACACGTGTCAACTTATAAGCATGTTCATACTTTGGGAAAAGGTCAAATAAAACACGTGTGAAGTCACACTTTGGGAGCCGAGCTTCACAGATAACGTATCTCTTCTCACGTGTAGTTCAATGATTTTAGTAATATTACTTTGATAATATTTTAGTAATATTTTAATAATAATACACTTTATTAAGGACAATTATAATGATTTCATTCATACTTGCACATGGTGGAACTAATACATTAAAAAAGGAGTGCACGCCAAGAAAACAATGTGAAGTAGATATCATCCAAACTTAAATATAAAGTGAACTTTGTTTTAGCCATTGTAGTTGCTTTTCTCGTTAGTTGAATGTATTGTCATCCATGAAATGACAAAAAGGTGAAAGACAACACGTGTCAACTTATAAGCATGTTCATACTTTGGGAAAAGGTCAAATAAAACACGTGTGAAGTCACACTTTGGGAGCCGAGCTTCACAGATAACGTATCTCTTCTCACGTGTGAAGTCAAAGGGGATCCCACTACCTATGCAGGACTTGGTCAAAAATAGTTCATGTGTGTCCTATTTTTATTATCAAAATTTGATTTCAAAAGGTTTATTTTTTTATATTTTAAAAATGTTATTTTATTATTATTATTATATTTTAAATTTGTTTTTGAATATAATGTATATTATCATTTTTAGGCATATATTTTTTCAAAATTAGTTGAGTTAATCTTTTTGGACACACATAAATATTTGGATTTGAACTTGTGATTTCTTAGGAGGAAACACATGTTCTTAGCTATTAGGTCCACTTACGTTCTATAATTTGAACTTGTAACTTTTTAGGAGGAAACACATGTTCTTAACCATTAGGCCCACTTAGGATGGGCCCACTCAGGATGGGCCCACTCAGGCTGTATAAATATACACATCCCGAGTACGCCTAATGGTTAAGAACACGTGTTTCCTCCTAAGAGGTCACGAGTTCAAATCCAGAGGGGGGTAGGGTATGTATACCTCCATAGACTTTAGAAGACAAATTGTTGCATGGAGGGGATCCCTTGTCCCACAAACAAGGGGGTCTAATACACCAATTTGGTGTCTGGCTTGGCCATGACCTTAAAATAAGAAACACTGAAATTACATTAAGCATGGCGCCATCTAGACACTAAAACCAAAGGGAGGAGTTCTAGAACCAATTCTCTAAAACAAAAATCCATGGAAAGTAGATCTCTAAGTTGCTACAACTATATCTATCAATTGAAAATCAAGTATCTTAGAAGCTAAAAATCAAACAAAGTCTCAACAAAGAAACTATAAAGTAAGGCTAGACCATTTCTGGTTAGTTAATAATATAGCTAGTATAAAGAAACGCACAATGTCCATTCAACCAAACAACCTAACACTCGTACAAAAAACTTATCTAGCAGACAAAACATCAATCTCAAACTCTCTAGACTTTGTGATCTCCAGGAAGCCTACTAGAGCATTCACATCCCTTTTGGAGAGACCATCAACAATTACATATAATTCAAAAAAATATGACAGTAGAAGAATTGATCCAGCCAGCCTAGATGCTCTTTGACCTTCCTAATGAGATGCTCCAACCCCAAGTTTAGTTTCCTAGTCTGTGTTGATAGCCACTTGATGACCAATTGCGAATCGCCAAAGATTTGTAAATCATGACAACCTCTCACCACAACAATCTCCACTAACAAAAACATTGCCTTAACCTGTTCTACATTGTTGGAGCCAAAACCTAATCCATAGGAAAAAGAGACAGAATGTTGGACTGAAAGATGCAAGATACCACCTTCCCCACATTTCCAGGGTTTCCCTTAAACGCACCATCAAAACAGCCCCATGACCTGGACTTATCAATGTGGACATGAGTAATCTGCTACAGGATCTTAGCAATGATCACCTCTTGCATATCTAATTTTGGAAAATACATGAAGTGGGGAAATCACCACATCTTCAAACAACATCTCATTCCTCGCTTTCCAAATAGCCCAACAAAGAAGGAGGGGAAATTCTTCAAATGCTTCTAGGCTTTTTCTCTCCCACCAAAGTTTGAGAATCTTCATAAGGGATTTCCCTCGACATCTACTAACCCATACAGTAAGAGTAATTGTTGCATCCCAAACCGCCAATTGACTATTTTTAGCCATTTTTTGGAACAAATGTTCGCCAATTTGGTTAAAAATTCACCTTTTATTTTACATAAATATGATTAAATTGATAATATTCACCAAAAATTTACACATTTTAATAGT
Source organism: Picea sitchensis (assembly GCA_010110895.2). Taxonomy (NCBI): domain Eukaryota; kingdom Viridiplantae; phylum Streptophyta; class Pinopsida; order Pinales; family Pinaceae; genus Picea; species Picea sitchensis. The sequence goes on from SNQJ01S0004526.1 coordinate 134,810, forward strand.
AAATTATATGTTTTTTATTGAATATTCCCCTACATACCTACATGTATCATTTTCAAACCGAAATGATCACCTAGAATAGTATACATAGGTATAATATGAGAATCCTTAAAATATACCTTGTTGCAGAGCATGGCACTTAGCAATAACATGGGTAGCAATGTTGTGAAAGGTGAACCATCATCTTGGATGTGGGGAAAGGGTCAACCATGGGCAGGTGTGCTTGCTCTGGGAAGGAGGGTTAAGGCTTGGGATAGAAGAATGAGGAATAGAGGGGTAGGGCCTTTGCTCAAATTTGTGTTAAATAGTGAGGGACTTAAGAAAGCAAGATCTAGGGTTGGGATCTCAAATAGATCAACTTCATTTTGAATAAGAAGAAGTCAACCATAATTGAACTTTAATATTGCATCTTCATATTCACAAATAAGTAGTTGGATGTGAAGCTTGGTTAATTCATTGATGTATTTCTAAACTGATTGACCAAGAAGTTGATGAAGAAGCAACCAGTGATGCATGAGGTTCTACAGATATCCCAGTGGGTAGAAGTTTTCTCTAAGCACTTGACAAAAAGACTCCCAGGTATTGGTTTGGTGTTCTATGGAAGTTCCCTGATCCCTCATCATGAAGCTCAACATATTATGTTTTGCCTTTCTATCGTGCCTAGGCTACATGTTCAAACTGACACTCAACGAATTGGATTTTGGTGGCCTCTATCATGTCATGTTTGGTTTTGAAGTGTGTTTAAAGACTTATCCAAGAATCTGGGATCTCTCCATCCATTTTCCCACCACACTTTAGAAGAGTGATGCATGCATTTAGCAATAAATTAAGATAAATTGACATTTTAAAATCATTTTTTTAAACTTTAATATTTGTACAGTTAATATGATTCTTAAATTTAACTCAGTTGTAATATCTATTTCTTCAGCTTCAATGAGGATGAGGTTATTGAATTGACCTTGCTTATCTATACAAAAAGGAAATCATACAACAAATTACAAATTCTCTACATAAATTTATTAGGAAAAATCCAACCCAAAAGGATAAGGATATTTTTACTTATGCCATAATCTATGTAAGGATAAGGATATTTTTACTTATGCCATAATCTATGTAAAGCTAGACCAAAGTAAAGTCAAGTCTCTCAGAAATGAAAATTTTAAATAGACACGAGAATGAAAACACAACTTTTATGTATAGACTTTGTCACCTCATCCATATGAAAGGATCTTTCCTCAAGGTAAATATTTTAAAGACAGACAAATCGAAGATCAACAAATTAAACTCATGAAAGGAGTTAGTGGCAAAGCCTTGGACAGAATCAAAGAAAGATGTACGGGAATCTCAAGTTATAGCTTCAGTAATAACCTTCTCACACCTTTGAGAAGTGTGATGTTTATACAAATACAACCATGGCTAAGGAGTAAACCCCTCCACTACTTGTTTCTTCATATGACTAAACTCCATGTGGGTTAAGAGGAGACATGATTCAAATAATTCAGAGTGGGAAAGAGAATCAATAATGAAGTCGTATGATGCAATGCAACTAACATTGTTTGAGATTTTAATAACATAAAATGATAGATTAATAAAAATAAAGAAGAAAGAAGGTAGAAAATTTTATCATATACATTCACAACATCCTAATAAAGAAGGTAAAAAAAAATGATCACATCCATTCACAACATCCTAGTAAAGAGATTAAAAATAATAATTCCTTTCTTAAAATGTTGTAAAGAAACATCTTAATAAAGAGATTAAAAATAATAATTCCTTTCTTAAAATGTTGTAAAGAGATTAAAAATAATAATTCCTCTCTTAAATTGTTATAAAGTAGTCAAATCATTATTTACTTTTTGAAATAAAAAAAATTGCAATTAGTCTTATATTTGATATACAAAAGTTTGTAATTGAAACATACACGGCAGTAGCAGTAATGTTCAACGCATATTTAATTTACAGTTTGCACTTTACATCAACTTAATTTATTTTCTTGTATTATGTTTTCAGATGTAACTTATGAATTATAAATATTACGTGTTTTCAGATGTCATTTATGTTAATATTGAAGTAATTTATGAATTATAAATACATGTTTATTTATTTTTTATTCATTTATGTTAATATTGAAGTAATTTATGAATTATAAATATATGTCAATTTTTTTGGGTCAAGTTTTTAATTTGAAGTTTAGATTAAACATTTAATGTTTTGGAAATGAATTCATTTTGGAAATGACTTGATGTGATATTCATTTAGTTTTATAAATTATTTGAATTTGAAATATTATATTTAAACAAAAATTTAAAAAATTTAAAAAATATTTTTTTTAAAATGTTTTTCTATATATTGAATGATTTAATGGTTAAAAACATGTGTTTCCTTTTAAAAATCACAAATTCAAATCCAGAAAAAATAAAATATATATACCTTAAAAATAAATTATTATTATTACTATTATTAAATTTATTAATTATTATTATTAAATCTATTAATTATTATTATTAATATAAAGTGATTTGTGAAAAATGAAAACAAATAAATATGAAATAAATATCTAAAAATAAAAAAAAAAACCTTAATTACATGTTAGAGAAGAGACCCAAAATGATATAGTTAAGAGGTCCATACAACCACCCCCTCATTAAGCACTCACACATAGGAAATTGTGTTTTGATCTCGGGCATGTTACCATGAGAACAAAACACTTATAGCACTTTGCAGAATCATTTGGAGGTGGCCTCTAGGGTCAGAGAGTCCATTTCTTTCCACGATTAACACAATGTAGCATAAAACAAAGACCCCACTCGTAGAGGCTCGCCTATGGTTTCGAAGGAAACCAAATCATTTCAGAACATGCCAAAACAAACTGATGCTTAGTGAATAGTTCAGGGTTTGTAGAGAGACATATTTGTTGGGATATTATTGATGTTTAGAGGTATATATTAAATTTATTTTTGCATTTAAAAATACAATTTAAAAAACATAAAATTATAATTTCATATAAATTTATATGGTTGGATTTCAAAAAAATAAAATAAAAACTTAAAACAATTAAATAATAAAAAAATATATATATTAAAAAAAGTTAAAAAACTAAAATGTTTAAATTACATCCTCTCCTAAAATCTATCATATATCATATTAGTGTTTAAATTACATCCTCCTTTGTAAAAAGTTATGAATAGTGACTTCCTTTAAAAACAATGTGACTTCCTTTGTAAAAAGTTATGAATATTTTTTTTAGGATAATAAATAAAATTGCAATTCAATCATTTTTATATTAAATAATTTAATCATTTTTATATTAAATTAAAAATTTAATGAATTTTGTTAATTTATTTACAAAATTTTGGTTTTTTATTTTTTATATAATTTTATTTTTATTAATTATAATAACAAAGAGCATAATCTTTTTAAAATTTCAAAATTTTTGTAAAATAAAAGTTTTCATAAAAATATTTTTTTACAAATAAACTTTTTTCTTAAGTGCAATAAATACTATAAATTCCTTTGTATGAGAATGAATAATTTCATAAATGGCTAAAAGAAATCCCATTCACACCCTTAAATGAGACCAACATTATTTTAAAAATGGGTCGTGTCATTATTTCATGATTTTACTTATAATCTTATGAAAAATATTTAAGAAATGGGTTGTGTCATTATTTCATGATTTTACTTATAATTTTATGAAAAATGTTTATTGGAGAGTGGAGTATGCTTTAGTAGTAAGAAAAAGTGATTACTTTTTTATTAATTTTTAAATTTTAATTAAAAATTCTTTTAATGAATGTAAGTAATGTTAGGTGTAAATTATTTTATATATTGTTATTTTTTTATGAGATTAATAATTTCATTAATGATTACAAATAATACTTAAACTAATAATTTTATTAATAATTGTTTGATATGTAGATTTAATAAATTTTGACCACTAATAATTTTATTAATAATTGTTTGATATGTAGATTTAATAAATTTTGACCATCCTCTCAAGTGTTCATAAATGCATTGATTCCAACTAGACTCTAACACACATTGACAAGTTTCTATTTGAGATGTCCACATATATGGTAAGTTTTAATTTCAATTTTGTATATTTTTAGTAATCCATAAGAGTGTAGAAAGGTTATGACTAGGGGGTCATGGTTAAGGGGTGGAGTTGGTTTCTTCTTCCAACTATGGTTACTCAAATTTAAACTTGTTTCAATGTTATTTACTCAACTATAGTGAGGAGACACTATCAAATATATTCATTTTACATGTTTATAGATGAACTCATAAAAAAATAAATCCTTGAAATGTATTCATTAAGAAAGATTTGACACAAGAGGATAAGAGTATTTTCATCTATATGTTTTATAAACAAAAATCATTTTAATCAAGATTTTGAATAGAGCGAACAAGTAAATTACAAACACACAACCTTCATGTGTAAACTTTGTCTAAAGACAAGCCATTTAAATGAAAGTTCATTAGAGGCAAAGTACTTTTATGGAAAAAATTCAAGGAATATCAAATTGAGCCAATGGAAGGACTTGGTGACAAGTATATATTGGATGACATCAAAGAAGGATGTAGGGGCATCTAAGATTATAGCTTTTGTAAATAACCCTATCACACCCTCTAAGGGGTGTATTGACAATATATAAACTATCATAACTAAGGAGTCAACCCCTCTACCACTTGTTTCCTCTAATGACTACCCTTCATGGGGGCGAGGAGGAGACATGATCTAGAAACTTCAACCAAGGGAAGGGAATTAATCCCATTGACCATTACACTAAACGATGCAATGCAATTGTGATTGTTTATAATTGTCTGAAACTTCCATAACCTCAAGTCAACTAGTGAGACGGTGATCCGTAAACGGGAGGCTTATAGCCTATCTGTCTCACCAACATGGTGTCCTCTACAAAAAAAAAAAACTTTGTTCTCATTGGCTTATAGAAATCGACCAGCAATGCCAAAGTCGCGTTGACCAAGAAAAAAAACCCAGTCGAATCAACCCCATGAGGAGGAAGACGAACTTCCTGGAATCAAGTTGGAGTTAATACAAGTCGACCAAGTCAACTTGGATGAAATCAGGTCAACCAAGTTGAGTCGACCAATTCGAGTCAAATTAACCAGAGAGAAGCCCAATCAAACAATGAGTGGATATAATCAACTAGAAGTTGCAGACGGTTGATTACGAAATGTAATAGGTTAATGACCCATGAAGGAGATGAAATGCTCAAAGGTGAGTTGGGACAACCAACAATAAAGGGTATAACCCAAAGGACAAATTTAACTAACAGTTGCGAAGGAAAACCTTTTGGAGGTTGATTTTTTTTAACCCACTATGCACAAAGATGCCGTGACAATTTTGGCGACCCAAAACAACAAAAAAACATATGCAAGTTGATTTTAATTTTCGCCAACAAGGAAAAATGTGTGCAAGTCAATTTAAATGTTCACTGATAAGGAAAAACATATGCAAGTCGATTTTAATGTTCACCAACAAACAAAAATGTATGTAAGTCGAGAATATACTCAACGACTCAAAAAACGAAATTAGAAACCCCCAATGAAATAGCTACGGCTCGAGAAGGATGGTCGTCGATTCCCAACTCAAAAGACTATGGTTAAAGAGTTGTTAAGTTATCTTATGGACCCTTAATGACCGTATTCATATAAAACAAGCTCAAGTCCAAACTGGTACGAAATTCCATTTGCTAAATAAAACATAGACAACCATCAAGTTACAATTAACACATTAACCATTCATGAATGGTACAACTACAAACAATCATCATGCATAAACTCAAAATTTACCCTGGAAACCCAAACGAGAAAACCAACATTCTTTTGGCTTCGACCAGGTTCTTATTTATTTAGCAATGGACAAGTTACAAGATCTTTGGTTCATCTTTGTGCTCCTCAATGACATTTGGGTAGGCTCTCTACATCATTCACATCCAAAGAATCCCTTTCTCATTGTGGGGATACATGATATAGAATGTTGAGTCAACTAGGAGGATAACTGGAAGGTCTTGCATCCCCAACGCTTCAACTTCTCTCCAGTTTGTTTCTCCTTCTTTTGTTTGTTTGTTTGTCTTTTCTCCCACGTGGAAACTGTCTTATGAACATCATTATTTCTTTACAATGTGTCGTTTGACTTTACATATATTACATACAAAAATGGGCATAATTTGTGATGGCATGGGGCCCTTCATGCCAACAAGTTGGTCTCTTTCTTCGTCCATAGCCTTAAACTTTGCTTGTATGGATCATCTTAGAGTCCTGTGTCGATAGCCAATAGTTCTTATCAGATCCGATTCAAATCAGATGGAGAAGTAAAGTATACAAAATAAAATAAAGACCAATGGATCAATTTGCATAATTTTTAGTAAAGAGATTCAAAAGAAGGATACCTTTCTTTAAATGTTGTAAAATACATAAACCATTATTTTTCCTTTTACGACTCAAAATTTATAATTAAATGTAGATATGAACAAAAAATTAAAATTTGATATTTAATTTAATATTTATTTTGACCAATTTAAAGTTAATACATTTGTTTTGACCAATTTGTATGTATTTCGAACTCAATGTGGCTTTCCAAAATCTGAATATACCTCATTGAAAAAATTTAAATTCATCATCTAATTATCTAACTTCAATTATCATTTTTTTTTGTTTGCTAGCGTGTCTATTACTTGTGGGACTAATCTGTGGTCCAGGAAACCACGACCTAGGGGCATTTAAGCCGTCAAAATCATTGGGGGATTGCACCTAACCCGAGCCACACCAACCCTTAACATGGATAGATTTATTTGGGTGTCTCCTTCTGATTACCGCAAGTTTCGAACCTTGGCCGCCTTACAAAACAAAACCCTCAAAATCCAATCATGCTAGCAAGATTTGACCTAACTTCAATTATCGTTAAATTACAAGCTATCATGTCATCTTTGAAGTTTTTATTTTAAGAGATTTAATTGAAAATCATCTATATTCTAAAAAAATTTAAATAAAGTTATTAACAAAGATGATTGTTTCATTGGAAATCTTAAACAAAGTTGTTAACAAAGATAAGCTTAAGAAAAGTTGTTAACAAAGATGATTGTTTCATTATTTGAGTTAAGAAAAGTTGTTAACAAAGATGATTGTTTCATTATTTGAGTTAAAGTTTACATAGTTAATTTTATAAGCTTATATATTTTTTAAATATTTAAAAAATATATATATAATTTAAATAATTAAGATTAATACAGAGAATATGTCTCTTTGTTCATACAATTATATACAATTATAAGATGCATTGTAATTACTATTATTTGAAATTTGAATAACTTTAAAACATTCAATTGGATAAATAAAAATAAAGAAGAAAAAATGCGGAAAAGGTGAATGTATTAATTCCTGACATCTTTAGTAAAGATATTCAAAATAAAAACGCTTCTCCTTAAATGTTGTATAGTAGTCATTGTCCTTTGGCACACAAATTGGCACACAAATTTGCAATTAGACATATAAATTCAAACAAAATTTTTTAAAGTTGAATTTCTATATAAATTTGAATTTTATAAGGATCAAAGGTGAATGTATTAATTCTTGACATCTTTAATAAAGATATTCAAAATAAGTGTTGCATGGCAGCGTAGTTCCTGTTGGGTTGGAATGGGAATAAGTGCACATGGATGGGGGAATAAGTAGCGGAGGAAAATGGAAACTGCAGCGGACACATGGCAAGCAACATGAAGTACATGTGGTATCCATGCAGAAAATGACACTTGGCTCCTAGAGCAATTCTGGCATTGAAACCATTTAGTTTTTGAAAGCATTTTCATTCTAATTATACTGTGTTTTTCATAATCCATCTTGCTTTTATTTTTACCAATAGTACACCAGACAGAGTCTGACTTGCCATGTTTGAAATTTTTGTTCCTACCTTGCATGTTTTATATCTTCAATGTATTTATGAAATTCATTCATAATGATTTTTGTATACTTCCAATTGGTTAGAGTTAAGTACAATTTTCATAGTCACTTCTTTAAATAGATCATCTGGCTTGTGTGTCTCTATATGTGTTAGGATAGATAAATTTATATACGGTGGCAAATAAACATATATATATATATATATAGGTGTGGAATCCTACTACGTTCCTATAGGTGTGGTACTCCTCTATAAGTTTTTCTTGTGGCATGTATAGTTCAAATGTGCGACTTAGAGAATATTTGTCGTAATGACTTGAATAATACAAAACGATAGAAAATGTTTTTGTTTTTTTGAAATACAGGTTCCTAGAAAATAGGACTAGGAATCACACACATTAAACATTCAAATTAAATAAACACAATCTCTTGACATTCAACATAGTTGAAGATAAAAAAATTTAAGCACATAAAAATAAAAGAAGATAAAAATAGTTTTCTTTGAAATATATCAAAAAATAATATTGCTTGTTACAACATTCAACATAGTTGAAGATAAAAATTCCTGAGCACATAAAAATAAAAGAAGATAAAAATAGTTTTCTTTGAAATATATCAAAAAATAATATTGTCTGTTACATATTCCTAGAAATTTAAATGCGTTTTTCATATAGACTGGGATTGGGGCTCCCGTGGACCATAAAATAAATAAGTGCAAGAAATTGGATTGTAGAAAGAAGAAGTGGGCGACGGTAGAGAGCAAGACCTGAAAAGAAGAAATTGGAAGTTATCAGTCTTTGGTTAGACATTTCTATTTAAAGAGGTGGAATAACTGGATTGATAAACAAAGCAGGATGTGATCAATATAGACTTACACTGATGGTATATATCTCCCCCTTTTCTATTTTCTTACTGATGCCTTTTTATTGCTATCGTCAACAACTACTGGAATCGTGCCAACTGCCTGTTGCCCTTCGTCGGTGAGCTTGTCGATTTCCCTTTGGAGCCATTCTTCAATGTAGCCTCTCATGGGGGCCACGTTGATCCCATCCCAGATTTTTATGTTGAAAAGATCCTTTTCTAATTCCCTTAGATCGATAGAAAGATTACGCAGAGCTTGATCAATTTCTTAATTTTGTACTAAATAGTCCATTAGCCAGTTGTCCACATCATCTTCACCATATTCAAGGATGTTGTAAAACTTTTCTAAGGACAACCCCTTAAAAATATCAACTTGTTCATCGAAGGCTTGCTTGGTTAAGGGAAAGGATTTGATGATTAAGTTGGGGTCTCGGACCTCGTCGATACTTCCGACTAAGTCTATTGTGATCAACTTTCTGAATAATTATTCTTTCTTTGATATGGCTTGTTCACATGATTGGACAATGAGATGCAAGTTCTTCACTTTCTCTTTCCAGCATGCATTTAATTGAGTGATCCAGTTTGGAAAGAGGAGATCTTTTTGTCTTCTTCTCATATCTGTCATGTTACTGACATGAACGCCAAAAGGGATGATCATCTCTATATAGAAAAGTTCTTCATTTTTTAAATCCACCTGCAAATGTTAGTGCAAAGCATGTGCCCTCGTTCCAAGGGAAGCCATACTTTGTGATGTTTCCCAGGCCTGAGTAATCAACTCCATTATTTTCTTGATACTCTTCTCCACATAGCCTCTACACGATGCGAGAAGGCTAGAGGATCCTTTTAACTTGGCTACAGGGGTGTCAAGCATGGTTATTGATAAAGGACTGGCAAACAATGACATAGGAATCAAATCTTCCTCCAATTCTTTGAGCCGGTCCTTCAGTCTGGCCTTCTCGACCTCAATGCCTCCAATGGAATCATCAAGAGCATCTCCAGTTTCTTGGTGAAGTCGGGAGATTTGGGACGGTCGTATGTTCCTAAGGTTAATCTCTGAACGAGATTTCCCTTTCTTATTTCTTACATCTCTCTTTTCAATAATTAAATTTCTAGACTCGTTGTCAAAAATAATGCTCTAGAATACAAAGGATTCATCTTCGTAAAAAATTTTGGTCTCAACTATTTCCATTGGGGGACTATGGTAGATCACGTCCCTGGGATGATCAACGTTGCAGAATAGGCTATCCAGATCAGTCTCAAGTTCCATGTCTTCACTTTCAATTTCAGGCTCTTCGGCTTGCCCTACAATGTTTTTTCTCTTCTTCCTCATGGGAATCTTGTGAGAACTATAAATTTTACCGTGATGAGGGCTCTTATCTCCTCCTCTGTTTCAAGAATTCTGGGTTGTTTTCTTATTGGGGTGGGTCATTGGAGCGATGCTTCGGGATGTCGTACTCTTGGGAATGGTAGCCGGGGATTGAAAACTCTTCTCACCGGGGCATTTTCTCTATTGTTTGTACAATTCAGTGGTGCTTTGTAATGTCTCTAGGTCGCCAACGTCAGAAGCAGGAGTGTTGTCATCATTGTCTCTGTCTTCGTTCAGGCGTGTCTGGCTAAAATAATTGTTGAAGCCAACTTCTAGTAAATGCTCTAAAAAAATCCCATTAGGGTCGAACCCTCTTAGCCTTTCAACATATCTTAGGTTCAAGTTGTTGAAATGGTCTGCGAATTCATCAATTTTGTTGACGTTCCTGAAGACAAAGTCCCCAACTTTCCAAGGCAGAGGAATGAACTGTTTTTTTCTCTTCTCATGGAATAAATGCAACTAGTAGTTGTATTTCCTTTCTATTTCTGTAACAAACATTATGTCCGTAATGTGACATGGAAGGAAAGCATGATTTTCCTTGGAGCCAAAAGTCATTATCACACTGTAATTCTCCATTTGTTCAAGTGTCCCTTCCTGTCCAAAAACTTGGTTTCCTGGTCAGACATGCGGGGAGCATCCTTTCCTAACAACAAATCTTTGAAAACTAAGACAAAGTCATTAAAACCCTCATAAAAACAATGGGAGGCCTTATGCCTCTACAAGGCCTGTTACCAGAAGGTTACTGGGTCGAATTCATAGTTTACCTTCTTGGACACAAACAGTTTTGGAAACTGATAGCAATGCGCTATTGTGAAAACCAAGTAGGATGACGTATAAAATTTATTCTCCTCTTTGAATCATTACAATTGGGAACAAATTTCAATGGAAATTAGCTTCCCCCAATAAAAAATGGCTTGTTCCTTGACTATGAAATACAAAATATAAAGAAGCATGCGGGAAATACTTGCTGTGGATTCCTGTCCCGTTATTCTTGTAAACGACCAGGAAATTTCCAGGAATGGATTTCTAAATGAACTAACCTGCAAACTTGTGATATCTTCAGGAACTTACATCAGGTCTTCCAGGAACTCGGGCAAGAGGTCCAACCCGTTATCATGTTTTTTTAGGATTTGCTTGCAGTATTCTCCTCTGAAGGTCAATGTTGGCTTCGACAATCTTAACATCTTGCAGAAGACCTGAGGTGAAAAATAAACAAGAGAGTGGTCCCGCAGTGGAATAATTCTTTGGCCTGAAATTTCTCGGCGCACCAAGAGACCACCTCCTTACAGTAAAAAATGTTAGGTACATAGCCTGCACGAGCGATTCCAGAGGTCCAAATTACTTCGTTCTAGGAGGAAGGGGATGAGTAGTAAGAGTATGCCCTAGAACACTAAAATTTATGTTCCTCATGCCCGAAGATGTTCACTGTATCTCCACAGAAATGTTGTTGATCTGGTGCCATAATTTTACGAGAATGTCTGTTTTCTTCAGACAATGCTTGAAATGAACAGTTGGAGGGGATAATATAACTCTCCACAAATCTTGGTCCAATGTATGTGAATGGGATATCTCCTCGAGCCTTTCTATCATTAATGACAATCTCTATTGTTGTTGCATGATGATATGTTAGCATTAAATATTAGTAATTGCATACTTATAAGTGTGAAGGTGGAGGGTACGACGAAGAGAAATTAAGGATTGGAGGTTTTGTGAACCTGCCAACTTGACGACTCGCGGAAGACATTCCATGATGTTTGAAATAACACTCGCAAGGGATAATATAACCCTCCGCAAATCTTGGTTTAATCCGTATTAATGGGAGATCTCCTTGAGCCTTTCGCTCATTATTGAAAATCTTTACGGTTCTTGCATGATGAGTTGTTAGCATTAAAGCTTACTAATTGCGTATTTAGA
>SNQJ01S0004526.1:154872-186518 GCA_010110895.2 Picea sitchensis
GGGCGGTGGGTGGAGGGGCGGGGTGGGGTGCGCGCATTCAAGAGGAGGGGAAGATATGGGGGGTGGGTGCGCGTGTGCACATTCAAGAGGTGAGACAATCCAAACTTCAAAACACTGTCGAAACCCTAGCTCGTGAGGCAATCCAAATTTCAGACATATAAGTGTATCTCTGTGTATGCATGTTGATTTTAAATTGGTTTTGATTTGTGTATAAAACTCATACATTCATGTTCTAAGTGAAAAATATGTGTCTCTCTAGTACGTGTTTATTAAACTATGTAATTTAATTTCTCTGGGATAGAAATTTCATAGATTGTTGTCTTACAGTTGGTATATAAACCCTTGGTCTCAAAACTTTGTGGGGTTCATGTTTAAGTAGATAAATCATTTCCTTTGTGTAGTAATTTGATTATGTATATAATTTTCTGCTACTTTCCATACAAAATCATTGATTTATCATTTGTCATATTCAATGATTGGAGCCAACTGAGCAGAGAAATTTGTCCCGCATTGTTTAAAGGCATTGCCAAGGTGAGGATGAAAATGCTTGGATCTTCCCGCAAAATCTTTTGTCCATACTAAAAACTCAAACTCTGATGATGTTGGTCTTCTGTATTGGGGACCATTTCTTCTTTTGGTAACTTCAATTGAGAGCCTTTCTAGTCATCCAAATTGATGACCTACATTGGTTTTTGTTGTTTTTAATGGTTGGTAGTTTTATTTTCATTGATTTTGTTTGGGAAAACTAGTATTTGAGTCACGACCCTCATCGATGTAGAGAAATAGAAACAATTTGTAACCCTTTTAGTTTTTATTTCCCTGCATACACGACCATTCTAACCTCGCCTTGAAGACTCATGACCATTATTATAAGGTTAACTTAACAAGAATAATTGATAACAACTACCATACTCCGCATGTCAACTACAAATATTGAATATCAACATCACAGTTACATGTGCAAGCAACATTATAAATAATAACAACAACTACTTATATACAACATCATACAGGAAATAAGCTATATTAAACATAGATAGTTAAGCGCATACTAAATGAGACAAGCACGTAAATGAAAATTATCTTTTATGAAAAGTCACCAACTACATGCAAATCTCAGACCTTTCTCCCAACCATAGACTCTGTTGCTCATATACTTTTAGCAACGGGTCACCCTTGAGCTGGGGCTTAAACTAGCCTACAATCTCTCATTCCCCACATGCCTGTCCCACCCCCGGAAGTGTGCCCCTTATATGTTGAACAGTCCCTCGGCTACCCCATTTCCCTTACACGGCTTTAACAACAGGCCTGACAGGAAGTCTCAGATCCCTGTAACTGATGCCCTGCGCACCAGGGAACAATTCCTAGAAAATATCTCATATGGAGAGAATTCTCATGGGTCTGAAAACCTGCCTCTTCGACAACAAATCTCTCACCTGGAGAGAATAGTCACGGGCCTGACAACCCGCCTCTTCGACAAAAAATATCTCACCTAGAGAGAATTCTCACGGGCTTGACAACCTGCCTCTTCAAAAAAAAATACTTTGGTTACAATATGGAAAACCCCTTTAGAAGATTTTCTCTGCATATAAGGTAATGGTTGTCCTTCCTCAGAGGGTCCGATCCCTTCCCGCACATGAGAAATGAATGAATTGCCCCCAAAATACACTAAGGCCAGCAATATATATTGCATGCCTTAAATTGGACACTTGTGACCTTGAGAATTAGCTTTACCCACTTGGTGACTCATTCCCATCCCTCTGGAACTTAGGATAAATAAATATCCATAATTACACATTTCAAAAATATTAATAAAATATTCCCTTGGACTTAAGTCCCCCCTTTTCCCTTTTCAATGGAGTTAGCCCCTCATCTCTTTTTGTCTTATCTATCTATGCGCAACGATGTTATATTATTAATAACTTGAGTGTGATTACATTTTACAAGGATATGTGCACTGACCTATTTTCATCTCGGCTCACCAGCCCCATAACTACACAGGATCTCTGGCCTCATATATATATATATATATATATATAACTCGATTCAATGTGCACTTCAAGGTAATCCTTGAGCACTTACTCAAGTATGCACAACACTGTGAAATGTGTGCACCGTTCCTTTGATGTGCAACCACGCGCACTCACCCAGGTGCACGTAACACCGTGAAATGTGAACACCCTTTCTTTGATAACAATCCTCGTGCACTACTCAGGTGCGTGCAAAACCAAAACTTGGTGCCAACGGCTCACCGACCTATATGTACATTTACATTTACAATTGGTACCAATGACTCACCAACCTATATGTACAATTAAAAATTGGGCTCATATTAGGGACATTACATTCTCCTCCCCCTTATTTATGCATTGTCCTCAATGCATTATATACACATGTACATACAAAATTTCAAGAATCTTCAAAAAGATGCTAATACTTTGCCCGCATAGCATCCTTGCGCTCCCAAGTTGCATCCTCAGGATCGTACCAGGTCAATTGGACCTTTACTAGCTCCATGAATCGATTCCGGAGTTGTTTGATTTTCTGATCCAATATGAAAACCGATCGCACTCGAAAATCGACTTCTGGCTCCACCTCAATCACATTCCAATCAATAATATGATTATCATTAGGTACATACTTTTTAAGCAATGATACATGGTAAACATTACGAATACACAAGGATGCATGCAATGCAAGCATATATGCGACATGAACTAATCTCTCTAGGATTTCAAATGGCCCATAGTAGCGTGTTGCCAACTTAGAACAATTTCCCAACTTCAGGGAACTGCGTATGGATTTTACTTTTAAGAACACATGGTCACACACTTTAAACTCTTTGTGGGTTCTGCCTTTATCTACCCATATTTTCTGCATGTCTTGGGTAGCCTTTAAATTCTACCTTATATTTACCATATGTTCCTCCATTTCCTGGACCAGATCTGGCCCAACCATTGCACAGTTTGTTGGGTTGTCCCAACTCATTGGTGTGCTTCACTTTCTACCATAAAGTTCCTCAAATGGGCTCATCTTTAAAGATGCTTGATACCCATTGTTGTAAGCGAACTCTACCAAGTGAAGGTAGTCTTCCCACTTTGATGGTTTATCCATCACATACATCCTGAGCATATCTTCAATCACCTGATTTACCCTCTTAGCTTATCCATCTGTCTCAGGGTGATATGTTGTGCTAAAATTCAGATTTGTCTCAAATCCTTTGAATAACCCTTTCCAAAAGTTCGATGTGAACTTGGAATCTTTGTCACACACAATTGTCTTAGGTACACCATGCAGCTTGGAAATTTCTCACATGTATATCTCAACAATGTCAGCTGCCTTGTGCACTGACTTCATTGGAATAAAATGGGCATCTTTAGTAAGTTTGTCCACCACTACCATAATATAATCATGTTCCTTAGCAGTCCTAGGAAAATTAGTTATAAAATCCATGGTTACAACTTCCCACTTCCACTCAGGAATGGGTGAAGGCTGTAACAAACCAACTGGATGCTTATGCTCAACCTTGACCTTTTGGCATTCAAGACATCTAGCAATAAAATCAACAACTTCCTTTTTCATACATGGCCAATAGTATTGCTTCTTGACTGGGATAATTGTCTTCCGATAACCTAGATGTCTTGCATAAGGAACCTTATGCATCTATGACAATATCAAGCTTTTCAATTCCTGATCAATTAGCACATAGAATATGTGACTATACATGAGGATCCCATCCTCTCTTATCTCATAACCTTCAAACTTCTATTGCGACATACCTTGTTGTAAAGTCGCCTTTGTGTCCACATAGCACTGATCTGATTTGGAAACTTATAAAATTCTATCGCTCAAATCGAATTTATATATGCTAATGGTTGTAGCATGCATCTCATGCACCCTTCTGTTGAGTGTGTTAGCCGCCTTTTTCTCATTTCCTCTAATATTATTTATGTCAAAGTCATACTCACTGAGGAATTCTAACCACCTTCTTTTTCTGGAATTTAAACTTGGTTGTCCAAAAAGACACTTCAGACCACTATGGTCTGTCCTCGACTCAAATATTATACCCATGACATAGTGTCACCACATCTTCATGGCATGCACTATGGCTACCAATTCTAAGTCATAAGTGGCATAGAGCCTTTCGTGTTTTTTTTAACTTTATTTATTCGTAGCATACCACATACCCATTCTGACTGAGGACTCCACCAAGCCCTTCCTTGCATGCATCCATGCACACAACGAAGTCTGCATCATGATCAACAATTCTAAAAAATTGGCACACTTGTCACAAACATTTCAAGCGCTGAAAACTTCTTGAAAAATACAGAGTCCATTCAAATCACACACCTTTCTTTTGAAAAGATGTAATTAGATGCACAATCTATGAGAAGCCTTCAATAAACCTTTTATAATAACTTGTCAGTGCCATAAATTACCTCACCTATGTAACATTTCTTGTTGTTGTCCATTCCTTAACGACTTTTATCTTTTCTGGATCCACAACTATTCCTTCCTTGGAAATGATATGACCCAAATAATGAATCCGTCGTTGATAAAATGAGCACTTGCTTAACTTTGCATAAAGATGATGCTCCCTCAATATCTGCAACACCTTCCTCAAGTGTTTCTTGTACTCCTCTTCAGACATTGAGTAAACAAGTATGTCATCCAGAAATACAATGGCAAACTTATCCAAGTATTCTCTGAAAACTCCATTCATTAAACACACAAAGACAATTGGTGCATTCGTCAACCCAAATGGCACCACTGTGAACTCGTAATGACCATACCTTGTTCTGAAGGTCGTCTTACTGATGTCTTCTTCCTTAATTCTCACTTGGTGATATCCATATCTGAGATCAATCTTTGAAAATATTTGCACCCCGCAACTGATCAAAGAGGTCATCTATCCTTGGCAAAGGATACTTGTTCTTTATTGTTACCTTGTTCAACTGCCTGAAGTTGATACAAAGTCTCAACGTCCCATCCTTCTTGTTTACGAACAATATTGGGGCACCCCAAGGAGACACACTTGGGCATATATACCCCTTCTTCAGAAGCTCTTCAAGTTGCATATGCAACTCCTTCAACTCTGATGTAATCATCCTATAAGGAGTCTTGGATACAGGAGATACTCTCGACATCATATTTATAGAGAAATTGATATCTCTTTTTGGTGGTAATCCCAATATTTATTTAAATACATCATTGAATTATTTTAGTACTGCATAGTCTTCAACACTTGACACTTTATCCACAAGTGCCTCCTCCATGTGCATTGAAAATACTTGACATCCCTTCCTATATATTTTATTCAATTGCAAGGATGAAATTTATCTGATAGTAATAGCTCTTGGAATGCCTTGAACTATTCTCAAATGTCCTTGCTCATCCAGGAAAATAAATGCCTTATTACAACAATCTAGAACAACATGATGCTAGTCCAACCAATCCATATCAATGAGGCAATCATACAAGCCCAAAGGTATAATATTCAAATCTTCTTTAGTGTGCATTCCATTCAATTCCATTGGACATATCTTAACGATATCATTAATTTTCCTTTTTTCTCATGTAGCTAATGACACCAACCAAGGTTTTCCAAGCTTGCTTCTCGAAAATTGGAATCTTTCCACCATTTTAGGATCTAGATAACTATGACTAGCTCCTAATCCAATTAAAATAGCATTGGGTTGATCATTAATCTTAAGTTCCACCTTGATCATGTGCGACTGAAAATCAGCTTGCTTGTTATCCAGGGTTGCGTAAATTCTAGGTACGCTTCTACCCATATCTTCAACTATCGCAACTTGTCGTACATTGTGTGCAATCCTTGATTTTTCACCTCTTTAAGTGAAATCTCTAAACATATGATCTTCACCACAAATCCAACATTGAATAGATTGTTTCCATGCCTTTTCCCCACTGTCTTTGTCGTTCTGGGCTCTTTGAGAGTTGGTTTTCCTTGCACAATATTCCTGAAAAATGGTGGCTTATCCCCCTTCTTCCTTTGTTCTACCTTGCTTTTCATCTTGTCTTACCAAGCCTTTTGGAAAGTTAATCTTCCCCTTTGTTGATCATAAAGACACTTAGTGTGCCTTATAGTTTCCTCCAATATCTTGGGATCATCATATTGTATCTTGTCACAGATAAATTAGGGCAACCCACTCAAGTACCTCTGAATATTCACTTGTTCATCCTTTATAAAAGACAGATATTTCAGTAGCTCTAAAAATATTCTTTCATACTCCCAACCTTGAGTTTGAAGAAGTCCTTCATTTTCCTGTCATAATATCTCTTGGTTAAGTATTTATTTTGGGAATATCTCTTGAACTCCCTCCAAGCAACCTTCTTCTCATCAATATGTTTCACATGCATGAACTGAGCCCACCAAATTGATGCCTTTCCTTTTAGTTGATAGATGGAAATTCTCCCTTCTGCATGCGCAAAATAATTATGTAGTTGGAAGTACTTCCTCATACCCAACAACCAAGTCTATGCATCTTCATCCTTCTTGTGCGCATTGTCAAAGGCAAGAGGCTTGATCTTATTCATTTCTCCCTGTAGCTCATCCATCCTAGTCCTTCTCTTATGATTTCTGACAGGAGATAGAATTGAGCTACTGTGCACTTTCCTAAATGAATGCCTACCAACACTTATTTCTTCTCTTGTTTTCTCATCATGAGACCTATGAACTCTTGACCTACTTGTCTTTGCCTCCTTATCCATTTTCTTTTCTATTATGTCCAAGATTTTCATCAACTTGAAATTGAAGCCATATTGTTTCTCCTTGTCTCTCATAAGCCTTTCATTATCAACTTTATAACTTTGGACATCTTTTTTCAGTCCCTTTATGGTTTCTACCAAGTTTATGCGCTCCTCCTTGGATTTTGTACCATCAACACCCAAACCGACATACATATCCCCAAATTCATCATCGGGACTATAATCCCTCTATGCATACTCCATGATTTTGACCTTCTGCATTGATTTTGTCCTGCTCTAATCAGTGATAATTTTGAAAAATGTGCAGAAAAAAAAAATTTAGGCAAATTCATGAGACAGCTTCATGAAAATTTTTCACCATCTTGTTAGAATCCTTTCTTCCACAACTCGTGTGCGCATTGGTATTCAACACACATCAATGCGCGATGTCAATTTGTAACTTGTAAACTGCGAATCAATAGTGCACATGCACCACAAATTTGTTCTGCGCAGACCCAAACCTTTAGTGCGCACACCCATGCACCATTGCTTATGTGCATTTCCAGTGCCACAACCCGCAACATCCTAAATTTAGTGCGCACACTTGCACATTTTTATCTCAGGCGCATCATGGCCACACTGAAGTTCCAAATTCGACCAGTTACAATTCTGAATTTTTCCTTAAGTAGAACTCGACCCATGCAGGCTCAGTGTTGAAACTGGATCTTTGAAGCTTCTTTTTGAACTCTGGCCCATACATGTCCAGTGTTGAATCGATTTCTATGATACCATAATGTAACGTCTCTAGTCTCCCAACTAAGTCCCGTTACCACCTTGTAACATTTCCCTCTACCAACACTTACAACATGCTCTAATACCATAATGTAACATCACCCAACATACTACTGAACAATGCTACTCTGGAAAATCCACTGCACAGATTCTATACTAAGCTCTAGTGTGCACAGTATCACTTGAAGTAACACGCTCAATTCTCGAGTTGAGTCATGCCACACTAACTGTATCCTTTTAATACAACTTTAAACATCGAAAGTTACTAAAAACAACTACGCACAAGTATATGTAATATACCAGATATAAAAAGTATGCAGAACAGAAATAAAATGCTAGAAATGGCAGAATAACAACAATATAACCAAAACAATCACCACAATAACATTGAAATGATATAAGAATAACAACAGAAATAACACTTTGATTCTGAAAGAAATGTTCACGGGCCTCTTCGAGGGGGAAACCTCCAGTTGAGTAGAGCTCTATTACAATAATATCCTAGATAGGGTTCTCATACCCTTGACTCCTATTTATATTAAATATGTTTATCAAAAGAGCATCTAGAGGAAGATCCCTCTAGAAGCGAAAGCTTCTATTAGATCTTCTTACATTCAACTTATTCTATTTTATTGCAAGGCCTTATTAATATTGACCTTTATTACATCCGAATATATTGTTCTACCTATGTGCATGTTAGGACCCTAACATGTCCTCCCCCTTAAAAATAACCTTGTCCTCAAGGCTTGAGATGTGGAAATTTTTGCAGAATGGTAGCTAGTTCCCAAGTGGCATCTGTTGGAGTTGTATCTTTCCACTAGACTAACACTTCCTTGATGGTTCTTTGACGCAGGTGACACTCACACTGGTCCAAAACTGCTTGTGGTTGTAGCCAAATGGATCCTTCTTCGGCTAACTTGAGAAGGTTGGTTTGAATTTGGCACTTAGTTCCAATCACCTTCTTTAAGCATGAAACATGAAAAACAGGATGTAGCTTCAAATGACTGGGCAAAGCTAACTAATAGGCCACCTGTCCCACATGCTTGAGAATGGTATAAGGACCATACAATTTGGGCGCTAGCTTCTGACAATGCTCAACCTTGAGGGAATTTTGCTTGTAAGGTTGCAGTCGAAGAAACACATGATCCCCTTCTGCAAATNGTCCATATACCGCTTCAAAAGGAGTCATGTGTGTAGCTGTATGGTATGAAGTGTTGTACCACCATTCAGCTAGGGGTAACCATTGAGCCCATTGATTTTTCTTTTCCGAGGCAAAACACCTCAAATATGTTTCCAAACACTTGTTGACAACTTCCGTTTGATCATCAGTTTGGGGATGATAAGTTGTGCTGAGATGCAATTGGGTGCCTTGTATCTTGAACAGTTCTTGCCAAAAATTTCTTGTGAAAGTTGGGTCACAATCAGAAACAATGGAGTGCGGCATGCCATGAAGCTTGAAGACCTGATCCATGAAAATTTGAGCCACTGTGGATGTTGTAAATGGGTGTTGAAGAGCGCAGAAATGAGCATACTTGGAAAGACGATAAAAAACCACCATGATGACTGATTTATTTCTAGATTTGGGTAAGACTGTAATAAAATCCATAGAGATACCCCTCCAAATAGCAGGTGGAATCGGAAGCGGTTGTAGTGTGCCCAAATATTTGACTGTTTCTCCCTTGTTGCGTTGACACACATCACATTCAGCGACAAAATTACAAATATCCTATTTCATACCATCCCAGAAAAAAGAACGTTTGATCCTGTCATAGGTTTTGGTGAACCCTGAGTACCCCGTTGTGGGTGTAGCATGAAGCTCAGAAAGTACCGTGGATTTAAGCTTTTATTGTTTACTTAAATACAAACAGCCTTTGTATCGAAGCTTATCATGGAGCCAAGAGTACCCTGGGGAAGCTAGAGCATTAGACTACAATTGTTGGATCATATGTGAACTTTTGGGATCTTGTAGCCATTCCTGGCGAACGACTTGGAACCAATATGGTACAATGAAGGAAAGAGAAAACGGGGATCCTTCGTCTTCATATTTTTTGGAAAGTGCATCCGCAACCACATTGTCTTTGCCTTTCTTGTAAATGATCTCATAATCATATCCAAAGAGCTTAGTCACCCAGTTTTGTTGCTCCAGGGAGGAAATGCGTTGTTCCAGAAAATATACTTGAGGCTTTGATGGTCTGTCTTAATTTGGAAGCATTGCCCCAATAGATAAGGGTGCCACAGATCAACGACATGCAAAATAGCCAACATTTCCTTTTCATAGATTGATTTGCCCAAATTTCTTTCAGATAGTTTCTTGCTGGTAAAGGCCAAAGGTTGACCCTCTTGCATAAGGACAACACCAATTCCTTTCCTTGACGCATCACATTCCAAGACAAAGGTTTTTGTGAAATCAGGAAGGGCCAGGAATAGAGTGTTGCACATGGCCACCTTCAAGGTTTGAAAAGCTTGAGCAATGGTTGGGGTCCAAGTGAAAGAGTTCTTTTTTGGGAGAGCAGTGAGAGGTCCTGCAATCTTTCCATAATTCTTAACAAAATTGCGGTAATAACCTGTTAAGCCCAGAAATCCACACAAGCTTTTGACAGTCTTTGGGTGAGGTCAGTATTGCATAGCTTCAATCTTTTTAGGATCCACCCTGATGCCGTCCTTGCCAACCAATTGACCCAAGTACTCTACTTCTGAGGCACCAAAAGCACATTTAGACTGTTTCAGGAAAACTTGGTTCTAAGAGATTAGATGGAGAACTCGATCCACATGAGCAAGATGGTATGTCCAGGTTTTGCTATAGATGAGGATATCATCAGAGAAAACTAAGACAAAATGACGTAGAAAAGGATGGAAGACATGATTCATGAGGCTTTGGAAGGTGGAGGGGACATTAAACAAGCCAAAGGGAATTACCAAAAACTCATAGTAGCCCTCATGAGTTCTAAAGGCAGTCTTGGGAATGTTTGCCTCTTTCATACATATCTGGTGGTAGCCCGAATGAAGATCAAGTTTAGTAAAGAATTGGGCACCACTCAATTCATCCAAGAGGTCATCAATGACAGGAATGGGAAATTTTTCTTTAATGGTAAGTTTGTTGAGGGCATAGAAGTCAGGACACATTTTCCAAGAACCTTCTTTCTTCAGGACTAAGACCATAGGATAAGAGTAGGGGCTTGTACTAGGGTGGATAACGCTTGCATTAAGGAGTTCTTGGACCATTTTATCAATTTCATTTTTTTGATAAAAGGGGTGATGATACAGACGGATATTGGGAGGAAGGCTTCTAGGTACAAGGGGAATGGAATGACCATGAACACCACGGGAAGGAGGGATTCCCTGGAGAGTGGAAAAGACCACTTGGTGTTTAGAAAGGATGGCTTGGAGGTCTTGCAGCACCGAGGGTGTCTCTGTTGCTTGTATGGCATGGAGTTGGGCAATAAGACCAGAATGACCTTTTTTTAGCATCTTTTCCATGCGATGGGAACTAGTGATCTTAGGTGAACTGGCAGTGATGCCTTGGAACTTATATTGGTGGCCCTCCTAGTCAAATTGCATGGTTAATTCCTTGAAATCCATGAGAATGGGACCCAAACTCCTTAGCCAATCTGCACCCAACACAATGTCACAACCGCCCATGTCGATAGAAAACATATGATATTTCAGGTGGTGTTCACCAATTTGGAGACACACATTTTCACAATGCCCTCCACATTTCATGGAGCCACCATTGGCAATCATGATTTGGAAATTATTGACAGAATGGATGTAGCAATGAGTTTCTTGGGCAATGCGGCGATGAATAAAATTATGGGTGCTTCCACTATCAACCAGAATGATGACCTTCGATGCTTGATGTAACCAATTAGCTTGAGGGTTTGGGGAGCGGAGAAGCCAGTGAGAGCATTGAGGGAAATGAATGGTTCTACTTCGGGAGGGTCTAAGGGAGGGGATATGTCAGTGGTTTCAGGTGACTCAGACACAAGGGGAGTTTCAACATCCTCTTCCGAAATATACTTGGAGATGGCCATAAAAAGTTTTTGTTCCTTACACTTGTGGCCCGGGAAATATTTGTCATCACAATTATAACAAAGGCCTTTGAGTTGGCATTCAGCCATTTCAGCCCTGGTCAATTTTTGGATCTTTAGTGGAGTGGAGGGAGTAGTGGGATTTACTGGTTTAGGGCGAGGGATAAAGGCAAGTTTCTGGTTTTGAGAAGATACAACCTGTTGTGCTTATTTATCTCTTTTAGTAGCCTCCACCTAACTCCGAGACCAAGCCATGAGGACATGGGCACGAATCTCATCCTTGAGGCCAATGATAAAACACTCTCGGAAAAAGGCATCAGACATGCCCTCTGTCCAAAAATCCAGGCGCTCAAAGGCAGCTATAAATTCTTCCACTGTTCTTGATTGTTTCAACTTTGTAAAATGGCCCAAATGGTTGGTGTCAGTGTCAAAGCGTTCATAAAGCTCTGCCACGAAGTGTGTCCAAGCAATATACCCTTGACAGGAAGTTTTTCTCCATTGCCACCATTGCCAATGTTCTTGATCTATATGGAGAACACCATACTGGATTTTGGCCCAAGTCATATGTAATGCTGTATAAAGAGAAATAATGTTCCATTTGGGTTACCCAACCAATGGGGTCCGAGCCATCAAATTTGGTCACATCCACTCGCGGAAGGCGTAGGTCACGTTGAAAGTGATGGTGCTGAAAGTTATGGAAATGAGAGGAATCTTCACCTTCAGTATGTGGGGGTGAGTCAGAGGAAGGGTTATCTATAGGGATATGAAGCTTGGTGTAGAGTGACGAAAAGACAAATTCAAGCTGGGTGGTCAGGTCTTGTTTGATTTCCTCCATTGAGGACTGCATGGTTGTATTGATGGTGGCAACATTGGCACTGGGTTGCTTTACTTCTTGTTGGGTCTTGATGAGATTAGATTGCAAGGTATTGAAGTGAGCTTCCAAGTCATGGCTGCGGGTATGGTCCATGAGGATGAAGGAACCAAAAATGGGCGAGTGGGGTCAAAAATTTTGCCGAAAAATGATATGTATGAATGTGATAAGGGAAAAGAGATGAATCCAATGGAATAGATCTCAAATAATGGTGAAAATTTTTCCCGACTTTTTATTTTCTTTTTATTTTTATTTTTATTTTACACCTGCGGAGTTATACTCCGGTCTGAATAATACTACAGTGATGAAATGACCAAATACTTAACCAGCAAGAAAAGTGTAGTTACTTGGAAACCCAAACACAGTTGCGCGACAATAGATCGTGTATGTTTTAATTTGTTTATGTTTCTGTCCCCAAGGGTTAGGTATTCAAGGGTTCTACAGACAAGGGTTTGCCCTGTGCTATAGCTCTCTGATATACGTGTGGGGTCCAACAATAGTACTTGGCCCAATATCTCAGTGCACTAACTAAGGAGGATAGACCATACCCTTAGCCGTACTACCCAACTACCTAGGTACTAGAGGGTACCTTCCTAAGTGTTGTTCTCAGTGGCACTATAGCAGTCAGGCGGCCGTTTGGTTTATCTAAAGAGGGCTTCAGGAAATCTAGGTCGATCCATACACATGTGATGTTTGATGCGCTACCACTCGAAGGGGTACCAACAGGGGTTACAAGGGTGGCCAACAAATGTGCGCTTAAGAACCACTTGTATTTCTTGCATGTATGAATCCCTCAACCACGGGTTTATGCACGTAACGATAGATCTATGTGGCTTAAAGACGTTGGAATGCGTCTCTACCCTGAAAAAAAATCACCCACAATTTCTGCCAAGGAAAGTTCTCCGATACCACTTGTAATATACCATATATAAAAAGTATGCAGAACATAAATGAAATGCTAGAAATGGCAGAACAACAACAATATAACCAGAACAATCACCACAATAACACTGAAATGATATAAGAATAACAACAGAAATAACACTTTGATTCTAAAATCAATGTTCACGGGCCTCTTCGAGGGGGCAACCTCCAGTTGAGCAGAGCTATATTACAATAATATCCAAGCTAGGGCTCTCATACCCTCGACTCCTATTTATACTAAATATGCCTGTCAAAAGAAGCATTTAGA
Source organism: Picea sitchensis (assembly GCA_010110895.2). Classification (NCBI taxonomy): domain Eukaryota; kingdom Viridiplantae; phylum Streptophyta; class Pinopsida; order Pinales; family Pinaceae; genus Picea; species Picea sitchensis. The sequence goes on from SNQJ01S0004526.1 coordinate 168,464, forward strand.
GGAAGATCCTTCTAGAAGCGAAAGTTTCTATTAGGTCTTCTTACATTCTACTTATTCTATTTTATTGCAAGGCCTTATTAATATTGACCTTTATTACATCCGAATATATTGTTCTACCTATGTGCAGGTTAGGACCCTAACAGTATACTGATCACACCGCACTAGCGAGTGTACAACCACCATGGCATCACATGCCAATTCTGATTTCCTTATGCACGAGGTCTATTTCCTTGTCCACACACATGAGTTCTAGTCTCATGTGCACACATGCTACTTTCCTATGCACTTGGCCATTCAATCCTTGCCTCGAAGACTCATGACCAATATCAAAGGATAACTTAACAAGAAAAACTATCAACATTTGTCATACTCATGCATAACTAAAAATAATGACTATCAACACCACACTTACATGTACAAGAAACATTAGACATAATAACAACAATTACTTATATGCGACAACATACAAGAATTAACCCATGTCAAACACATATAAGTAAGTACACAAAAAACAATACTAGCACATAAAGAACACTTATCTTTTATGAAAGTCACCAACTACACGCAGAACTCAAACGTTCCTCCCAACCATAGAATTTTTTGTTCATAAGCATTTAGCAACAGGTCACCCACAATATGGGGCTTAACTCCACCAGGGAAAAAGGGTTCCTAGTGACAAGCTAAGGTTTGTTTCTCGACAGAATTGCTCAGTCCAAGGTGCCCGCTGTTGCAACTAGCCTACAGTCTCTCATTTCCCATGCACCTATCCCACCCTAGGAAGTGTTCCCCTTATCTGCTCAACATTCCCTTAGCTTCCCCACTTCCCTTCCAGGGCTTCAACAACAAGTTGGACAGGAAGTCTCAAAGTACTGTAACTAATGCCCAACGCACCAGGGAATAATTCCTAGCAAATCTCTCACCTGGAGAGAATGCTCACGGGCCTGACAACCTACCTCTTCAAAAGAAATTCTCTCACATGGAGAGAATTCTCACAGGCTTGACAACCCACCTCTTCGACATAAAATCTCTCACCTGGAGAAATTGCTCATGGGCTCGACAACCCACCTCTTCGAAAAAAAATACTCTGGTTACAATATGAAAAACCCTTTACAATATTTTCTCTATATATAAGGTAATGGTTGTCCTTTCTCAAAGTGTTTGACCCCTTCTCGCACATGAGAAACAAACTAATTCCCCCAAAAATACATGAAGGCCAACAATATATATTGCATGCCTTAAACTAGACACTTGTCACCTTCAGACTTATCTTTAGCCACTTGGTGACTCGTTCCCATCCCCCAGAAACTTAGGATAAATAATATCCATAATTACACTTTTCAGAAATATTAATAAAATATTCTCTTGGATTTAAGTCCCCTCTTTTCCTTTTTCGGTGGAGTTAGCCCCCCATCTCTTTTTGTCTTATCTATATGTGTACAATGATGTGATATTATTAATAACTTGAGTGTGATTACACTTACAAGGATAGGTGCACTGGCCTATTTGCATCTCAGTTCACCAACCCCATAACCACACAGGATCTGCGGCCTCAAATACACACACACACACACACATATTATATAAAACTCGATTCGATGTGCACTTCAAGGTAATCCCCGCGCACTTACTCAAGTGCACACAACACTGAGAAATGTCTCCACCCTTCCTTTGATGCGCAACCACAAACACTCACCTAGGTGTGCACTACTCAGGTGTGCACAAAACCAAAAATTGGTGTCAATGAATCTCCAGCCTATATGCACATTTACATTTACAATTGGTTAAAACGACTCACCAGCCTATATGTACAATTGCAAATGGGGTTCATATTAGGGACATTACAAATAACAACAAATTGTGTGGTGAAGATTTAATATGTGTGTCCATCGGTGATTCTAGAAGACAATGGGTAGCGATACTATGATAATGGTAGATTCCACTAATATGATTATATGATTGATAAATTGTTACCATGCTATTTTATCTAATGTCTTTGCTTGTTGTACCTTATATGTCATTTTGGGACTCGAAGTGATAATGAGGACAAAAAGAGGTATAGACACGGTCTCCTAAATTTATTGTGCTTTTTTTGTATGTAGTTTATGTAGTAATGTGACCTTTTGAAGTTATTCCTAAACTATAATACACGTAACAAATTTTTGCAATGGTTCCTCTGTCAAATCCATTGATAATGTATTGTATGAGTAAATTTTCTCCAAATTGAGCCATCAAATGAATTGGAACAATAAAAAAAGAGTTGAGATACCTAGTGTTGTAAATACACATGGATTGAAAAAAGGTATTGGCTATGATGCTTTGGTGGACATGTTGTGCTACATGATACCCACACATCTTGTGTAGATATGTTTGTCTGCAATCAGAAAAAACCTTATGTTTGGAAAATGTTGGGCTATCGACAATGACTAATTTGGTTGTCGACACTTCAATATTGAGAGTTGACAAATTCTCTGATAGTATTTAGATTTTTCATTTAAATTTTCTATGAGTGGGTGTTGTATGTTGTTGGTGGTTGCTAAGCATGAGGAGTATTGGTTTGTCTTTATTGGTTAATATAATTTTATAGTACTATTGATTAAAATTCCAATCTCGTACCCTCATACATGATAAAATGCAATGGAGACGTTGCAATTTTTCCAACCCTAAAATGGTGAAATGTTGTTCACACTGCAAACATAATTGCAAATTTCCATTGATTGGAATTCTATTTTTTGTTTTTTGCAATTCCTAAGGAGGAAAAGCATCAACATTTGTATTCTATTAGGCATTGCATTTTTTATTAAGGGTTGGGTATTTCTTTACATTGTAAAACCTGAACATGTTTGAGCACCATGTATACCTCCTGCTTTATGATAAAGATTTCACTAGTACTTACATCTACACTATTAATCTATAAGAAAATAAAATTGTTGTAAACTATTTTAAAACCAATATAGTTTCATCTGTTTCAAATCTCAATTCTCAACAACTTGTCTTTGTTTTTTTTAATGATATTTTAATGCTCTTGATTAAAAGTGACACCCTAATTCTGGTTTTGAAGGCAATGCCTCCACTTGATAATAAGGGCATCATTCTCCTTCTTCAAAACTTGTTTAGTTGTTAAGAATATGTCCAATAAGAATTGACTCATACACCAAGTAAAGTCACCAATGATCTTCTATTTTGGATTTGAGCTTGCTTGACAAACAAGAACCAATGGTTTGATGGAATTGTGCCTTAATTTTACAGATACACTATTTACTCTTAATCTTTAAATTATACTAGAAACCTTGTGTCAGTGACTTAATGCACAATAGATCATTTTCCTGTAGTGAGAAGACTAATGAAATTCAGCTTGAGATTTATCAAAATGGGGGCATGATGAAAACTTGTTCAATTGGTCAATGTATTGTTTCATTTTGGAGTTTCTACAACACACATAACATAATAATATATCAAAGTTTCTTGTGAGATATGGTGTAACCAGACCTCATGTGTTANTAATAAGGGCATCATTCTCCTTCTTCAAAACTTGTTTAGTTGTTAAGAATATGTCCAATAAGAATTGACTCATACACCAAGTAAAGTCACCAATGATCTTCTATTTTGGATTTGAGCTTGCTTGACAAACAAGAACCAATGGTTTGATGGAATTGTGCCTTAATTTTACAGATACACTATTTACTCTTAATCTTTAAATTATACTAGAAACCTTGTGTCAGTGACTTAATGCACAATAGATCATTTTCCTGTAGTGAGAAGACTAATGAAATTCAGCTTGAGATTTATCAAAATGGGGGCATGATGAAAACTTGTTCAATTGGTCAATGTATTGTTTCATTTTGGAGTTTCTACAACACACATAACATAATAATATATCAAAGTTTCTTGTGAGATATGGTGTAACCAGACCTCATGTGTTAGAAACAGTGTGCAAACTGAAATACTACCTTATGACAACCAAGATAACTAAGACATTTCAAAAATGTGTAAGCTTGACCATAAACTTCAGTACTCGAAGAATACCAGTCATTGTGGCAATAAATATGAACACCTAAATACAATCATTCATTTATGTAGTGATGAGACCATTAAAATTCAAGGACATTAGAATTTAATGTGAATTGACATGGTTTTCAACAAGCGGTAAGGGAAACCTCTGTGTTTATATATCATTAGTATTACTCTTATAAACCAACATCAATGTTTAAGAATAGTTGTACCATTTGTTTTTACCCTTGATCAATGAACAAAACAACCAACTTTAAGTTTGGGTTATCTAGTGCATGAAAACTGGTCACTTATTCACGATTTGGATTTCTTTAGATATGAACAATATTAAACAATTGAATATGTTTAAGTGTGTCTCAAGAAATTATTAATGTTTCCTTATTATTGTTGTTGAACTTAACCATAGATGTCTTTTATAGTTGTTTTTAAAGATAAATAGGTATTGGTGGCAAGCCATAAATACCACCTATTCAACCCATTTTATTGCATTTGCTTCTATTTGGCCAATTCAGTGGACAACATTTCAAAATGGCGAACGAACCTGCTTGTTTTCTTCTCACTGGAGTTGCTGGTACATTTATCCCTCTTCTTATTATGTGGTTTTCAAAGTGTTATTTGGGTTTACTTCAGTGGTGTTCCTCTTTTCGGTTTTATTTGAGGTGATTTGTCTAGAATTTGATATCTTCATAAGTATGCATAGGGATTTGTGAGATTTTATAAAATGTTTCACTGAGAATTGCTACTGCTCAGGCCAATTTTTATCATTTATCTCGTTGAAAATGGGAATCTGGGAGCTATTTTTGTTAATTTTTGGGGGGCCATTTGATTGGAAATGACTATCTATTGATATGGGTATTTGAATAGTTTGATATGTAAGGTTGTGAAAAGTATGATGGAAAAAGGTGAGAAACTTCCACACACATACACATAGATATAAGCATGTTCCATTCTATTCGGGCCACATGGTTCTATTAGGACCAAATTACACACACACACACACACACACACACACACACACACACACACACACACACACACACATGTAACTAGTCTAGAGGACCTCTTTTCTTCGAACAAAAATATAATTTCATTGGAGATTTTATCAAGAATGTTGAGATTTTAAGATATAGTTTCAATGGTTGGATAGCTTAGTTATGAACCTAAGATTTGGTTTCTGAGTTTGAATAGCCAAGGTATGAAGTTTCCTATATAGCTGGTTTATAAGACCTCTTTTCTTAGAACCAAAATCCAATTAATTTGAGATTTGATCAAGGATGTTGAGTTTTTAAGGACCTCTTTTCATCGAACCAAATTCTTATATCGTCAAAGATTTGATCAAGGATGTTGGGTTTTTCATATCTAATTTCTATGGTTGGATAGCTTAATTATGAACTCAAGATCAGGTTTTCAAGTTTGAGCAACTCAATTATGAAGTTTTGTGGTTCATTTTTATTTTCATGAGATATGATGGACAATCTATTATGGTTAGTTGGGGTTTTAAGCTCTTGCTTTTGGGTTTGTAAGATCTCATTTCAGTGGTTCAACAACTCAACTATAAAGCTTCCTACTTTTTATTTTTCGTGGTATAAAACTTGACAATCCATATGTTGTTGGGTTTGTAAGATCTTGTTTTTTGGTTGAACAAATCAATTACAAAGTTACTTGGTTCGTTTTGGTTTTCTTGGAATAAAGATGGATAGTCTAGGAGAAAGTGTTTTCTGTCTTCGATGTCTTATATTAGGAATAGTGCAATATTGGGACTTCCTGGGAAGTCATTGTTACAGAAATATTCCCCTACGGACATGTGAACTTTCCCTTGGATTATAGACCCCTTTACCAAGATATACAATTACATTTGGACACTACCATTCCCATAGATTCATTTTATCCATCTAAAAAAAGAGAAAAAAGGGAAGTATGATGTACCTCATTTATGGCGTTTGTCCAAATTGTTCCAATTCATGAACTCTAAACACTACCTACAATGGACAACAAGAAAAAAATGACTATCTCCTACTCTAATGGATTAGACAAAATCAATCGATCTGTGAAGATTAAGACAAGCATAGACAATCACTTGTAAACACATACTTGAAGGAAATAGGTCGTTTATTAATGAGAACTTCAAAAGGAAACTTACAATCTTCAGATGATGTTGCAACAACTTCTCCAAGTCCTCCTCATCCAACCCTTGCTCGAAAGATCCACATTCAAAATAACTGTTGACACTCAGAACTGAAATGGGTTGCAGCAAATCAATCCCGAGGCAACCTCGAACCACTTTGGATTAGAATATGCCCTCTTCCAACCCAAGATGGATCTCTTGAAAAATGTCACGATAGGAATTTAAATAGCATGAAAAGGGTGGGCAGATTTATGGGTGAAAGATGGTCTTGGATTCATGGGGTTTGGGGGTTGAACCAGGGAAAAGGTCCATTGGGCATGGAGTCAAATGAAAACCGAGAAAAAGAGACAATAACAGAGATTAAATGCTTGCAGAAAGTGAGGCAAAGTAAGTCTATCTCTCAGTGCTTTGATAAATCATGATGAAGTGGCGGAAAGAAAAAGGAAGGGCCGACATAGAGAAAGATATATGCAGCATTCTAAAAATGTAGGTTGGTCTTACACCGCTGATAGCGTGTGCAGAGGAAAGACATCAAACAATTACAGAAAACCCAAATCCATTTGTTATAGTAGTGGTCATACTAAAGTATAACGAAGCCCATCGGTTAGATGAAAACAAAATGTAATGCAGTTGTAATGGATTAAGGAAGACATAAGACTATGGCAACACATCAACTGCGAGTAAGGAATACATAAATGAAATCCAACCAATTTAACACAGTCGAAGGAGAAGAAAACATGCTGAAAGAAAATCAACCGTGATGAATCTCACAATCACAAGGAAAAAATCATCTTTATTGCTCCATTAACAGTTTACAAAAAACTCAGTCCATTAATGACTTACAAAAAACTCAGTCATTACAAATGAAACCCTCTTGACAGAGGTTTTCCCCTCTTGAGCTCATGCGCACCCCTCTTTCTCATACATCTCATTCCTTTAAAAAAAAATAAAACATCTCTCCTAAAACTCTTTGATTTCCAGGGAATAAGAAACATTTTGTCTTCTGGAACTCTGCAGCTGCTGAGTGCATCTGCCAGCTCTACAGGCTACTCCAGAAATGCATTAGCTGGCACCTTCTGTCCTCTACAGGATGCTCCACGCGCAGGCTCGATGGGCTGAAGCTTCGCTCTGCTATGGGCTCCTCCACGCGCTGGTTTGACAAAAAACAACGTCCTCACTGGATGGATGCCAAGGGCGTATCACCTTCCCTGGAAATTATCAAGGGAGTATCGACTATCGACTATGGAAGAAACGTACGCACTCACAAGGAGTTGGACCTTGAATTCTTAGCCAATCCAAAATAATGACGGCACGGTCTTGGGACATGAGGAATGATCCATGTTCTGGCACGACCTTTGTGATGATTACAATGCCATAGCCATTGAATACAACCTCTATTTTTACTGATGGATTACCCAGCAATATCCTCCACGCGGCACTGCTCTCCTCAGCACAGGAAAATCATGATTGACCCTCTCTGGCTCACGCTTCTCTGGACAGATTACGCCGTGTCTGGCAAGTTTATGCCCGATATCCAATGAACTTTTTAAATAAAGCGTTGCTCCATTGTAATTGATCATTTTTGCCGATCTATATATGGATAAAATTATCTGATAGAAAAGGACACTGTTATTTTTTTACATATTTATTCATCATTTTTCCCAGGAGCAGTATTATTTTGCAAGCAGCAGTGTTGGATCAATATTGGCAAACTGCCCCAACTGCCAAAGCTTTGAGATTCTTACCACATAAACTTCCAAACGCATCTCCAGAAACAGAGATGGAACATGTCTCCTTCCCAAGGCATGCCTTCTCTACAATGGAAGTTGAATTCACTGCATGGCAAGAGTCCTTGATGAAAGTTCCGCAAGACCCACTTGGATTTTCGAAGCTTGCAGAGCTTATCGATGATATGCATTGCCCTGAAGAGAATTGGAGCCAAAGCTCTGGCAATGTCGATGTGTTTTGATATTGAGGCACATGGGCGCAGACTGTGTCAACATAACTTGTTGTGAATGAAATTCCAGAAGGATCACCGCCAACTTCTTCCAGAAGAACTAATACGTTATTTGTTGGGTACAGCCATGAGCGAGGAACATGGTACCATTTTTTAGTAGGTTGTCCGCAGTTAGTGGCATAGTTAGATGAGGAATATGTCCCTCTGTAATCGCAATATTCGGAGCACCCATCGGTGGGAGCCTTCAATGTTAGAAAATAGCACCCAATATGATTTCCATTTACCCATGCTTTCCCTTTTCTCATGGTGCTCAGGTTTAAATCCACTGAATTGGTGCCTTCAAGTGCGTTAAACTCAGTCTTGTACCAGATGAGAGCAACTTGTTTGGGAGGGTCTACTCCTGAAATCCATTTGACTTGCTTTGCTCCAGTGTCTGAATATAGTTGTAAGTATTCTCCCTTCAGACCAATCTGGTAATACCACGTCTGGAAGGTCAAATCCATTGAGCCATTTCTAAGTCCCAACAACTTCACAGGACCATTTATTCATGTTGTCCATGTATCAAAAAAAGGTCCGACGTTCTGCAATCCAACTGTCATGCTTAGCAGAGCTATATAATTCTGTCCAGCCTGCAGTGTAATGGGCTTCTCAAACGTAAACCCCCTTTTCGAATAATCTCCAGTCTGAGTGCCTGCAAAACTTCCATTGGCAAACACATGAAGTGTGTGTCCTTGTGTATCCACATGGAAAACTAGCTGGCTTCTGTTCCGTAAGAAGGGTTCATCTTCATCGATATTGACACTGATTGTATACCATAGATAATCACTTTTATCTATAACTGTGTTTAGCTGCTCTAACAAGCCCTGGGCAGAGAAATTGTCTTGTCCCCAGATTCCAACATCTTCTTTGCCCAAGAGTTGTTGCCTTCATAGTGGCAGCTGCATAAATCTAGAGCTACTTTAAGTATAGAACTGTTGTGCATGATTTGTCCTCTCCCTAACCCTGACAGGGCAGATTGTTGAAGTATAGGAGAAAAACCTTGTTCTGAACTATTGCCTTTCAACCTCTCTCCTAATCCTGGTTTATAACCCCGCAGAGCAGTTCTTCGATGGAAACAACCTGTTCCACAATAATAAGGGCTTTGAATCCCATCCAAGCCTTTGAGTAATACATCGTATAGAAAAATGATCCTATTTCCATAAAGATCGCCCTCATCAACATTGCCAAATACTTGTTGAAATTGAACAAAGACCACGGTTTCTCCAAGGTTTGGATCCATGAAAAAACACATAACATGTCTGAGAGCCTTGGAATCATTAATGTACATATCGCAGTCCAGATTTAAGATAAATGGGCTACCATTGAATACTTCTGACACTCGAAGCAGTGCATTTATAGCCCTGGCCTTGAAATTATGTCTATACCCTGCAACTTTCTCCCGTGCTACATATACAAGCAGTGAAAGGCTCGAAGATTCACATCATTCAATTGCAGTATTACTCTCTGGTATTATAACCTCAATTATTGGTGGATGGTCTCTTGGATTATCAGTAGGCCAGGATTTGTGCTACCTTGCGAATTTCAGGGCGTGTTCAGGACTCTTTGCCAGGCAATTCACCCGACTCTTCAACTTCTCATACTCTTGCTTCAAGGCCTTCCACTGACTATTAAAGTCTGAAGATTCTTCAGATGTTGAGGCTTCTTCTGTATGAAAAGAGAAAAATGCAGCTGGAGCACGGGGTTCAACAGAGAATCTCTTGCAGAAAGGAACCCACTTGAGCGCAAACCTAGAGACCTCCAACATCATAGAGAAGGTGATGGGAGAAGTTGAGTCATCAGAAACATAGCAAGTGACCTTGTCAATTGGATAGTCCACTGCTAGAACGGATAGTATGGTGTTTGCAGTGACTATTGGTGGCTCCTTCCATGGCTCAGCTGTGGTTATGAATACATCAATAGATTGAAGCTTGGATGGTTCTCCACTCTTCTCGTACCTGGAGGATAGCCTGTCAAGATATGTCTTCCTTTCAACCGGTCGCCATTTCAAGACGGTGTACTCCAAGAAATTCACTACAAACATAACTTCACAACATCCTGCTAAAAACCAAATGAGAAATCCATTATCTTGTAAAGGATTAGAAAAATGATATTTTAGAAGAAAGAAGAGGCATCACATCTGTAACCATTCCTTACATCCAGCAGAAGCAACTTCCTCCTCTGATCCTTATTGGTAATCTCTGTATTTGTAATTCCATCAAATTCAATCTCTGAACTGTTTGTAACATTTAATCTTTTCTTCCACTCACTGGGACTAAGTGGCATGGCTCTCATTGATGGATCCAATAAAGGAAGATGGTATACACCGCTGTCCACCTGCAATAGTGGAAATTTATGCCGTAATTTCAACTTTGGAAAAGCATGACCAGAAGAAGGTGATATCTGGGCGAGTATGTCATCAAACCGAGCATCTTCTTTCACCCACTTAGCATAGGCAAGAGAATCCATAGATGGACCACTATACTTCTGTATCTCAGCAGTCATGGCCTCCTTGACAGTCTTTCAAATCTTGGGCAGTAGAGTCGATCTTAATAAATGTTACAACATCGGCTCCAACTAGGGATGGAGCTTTCTCGTAAAGTGACAAGAACAGTAGACCAGGTGCCTCCATCCATTGGGCGACCTAGCATGAAGGCGGAAATTCTGAGTTCTCCTACCAGTGAAATCACCATCAGAAACTTTTAATGGAGTCGCCAGAGCATGTGCAACCAATATTTACCTATGATTGACTGCTCAACTAGGCCATAGGACTGTAACAGTGTCGTTCTCCCAGGAATCAACTTCAAAAATCCCCGGCAATAGTGCCAAAATGTTGACACTCAGAGATGAAATGGGTTGCAGCAAATCAATCCCAAGGCAACCTCGAACAACTTTGGATTAGAAGCTGCCCTCTTCCAACCCGAGAGGGATCTCTCGAAAAATGTCATGATAGGAATTTAAATAGCATGAAAAGGGTGGGCAGATTTATGGGTGAAATATGGTCTTGGATTCATGGCGTTTGGGGGTTAAACCAGGGAAAAGGTCCATTGGGCATGGAGTCAAATGAAAACCGAGAAAAAGAGACAATAACGGAGATTAAATGCTTGCAGAAAGTGAGGCAAAGTAAGTCTATCTCTCAGCGCTTTGATAAATCATGATGAAGTGGCGGAAAGAAAAAGGAATGGCCGACGTAGCGAAAGATATATGCAGCATTCTAAAAATGTAGGCTGGTCTTACACCGCTGATAGCGTGTGCAGAGGAAAGACATCAAACAATTACAGAAAACCCAAATCCATTCATTATAGTAGTGGTCATACTAAAGTATAACGAATCCCATCGGTTAGATGAAAACAAAATGTAATGCAGTTGTAATGGATTAAGGAAGACATAAGACTATGGAAATACATCAACTACGAGTAAGGAATACATAAATGAAATCCAAACAATTTAACACAGTCGAAGGAGAAGAAAACATGCTGAAAGAAAATCAACCGTGATGAATCTCACAATCACAAGGAAAAAATCATCTTTATTGCTCCATTAACAGTTTACAAAAAACTCAGTCCATTAATGACTTACAAAAAACTCAGTCATTACAAATGAAACCCTCTTGACAGAGGTTTTCCCCTCTTGCGCTCATGCGTGCCCCTCTTTCTCATACATCTCATTCCTTTTTAAAAAAATAAAACATCTCTCCTAAAACTCTTTGAGTTCCAAGGAATAAGAAACGTTTTGTCTTCTGGAACTCTGCGGCTGCTGAGTGCATCTGCCAGCTCTACAGGCTACTCCAGAAATGCATTAGATGGCACCTTCTATCTTCTACAGGCTCCTCCACGTGCAGGCTCGATGGGATGCAGCTCCGCTCTACTATGGGCTCCTCCATGCGCTGGTTTGACAGAAAACAACGTCCTCACTGGATGGATGCCAAGGGCGTATCATCTTCCCCGGAAATTATCAAGGGAGTATCGACTATCGACTATGGAAGAAACGTATGCACTCACAAGGAGCTGGACCTTGAATTCTTAGCCAATCCAAAATAATGAGGGCATGGTCTTGGGACATGAGGAATGATCCACGTTCTGGCACGACCTTTGTGATGATTACAATGCCATAGCCATTGAATATAACCTATGTTTTTACTGATGGATTACCCAACAATATCCTCCACGCGGCACTGCTCTCCTCAGCGCAGGCAAATCATGATTGACCCTCTCTGGCTCACGCTTCTCTGGACAGATTACGCCGTGTCTGGCAAGTTTATGCCCGATATCCAATGATTTTTTTAAATAAAGCACTGCTCCATTGTAATTGATCATTTTTGCCGATCTATATATGGATAAAATTATCTGATAGAAAAGGACACTGTTATTTTTTTACATATTTATTCATCATTTTTCCCAGGAGCAGTATTATTTTGCAAGCAGGAGTGTTGGATCAATATTGGCAAACTGCCCCAACTGCCAAAGCTTTGAGATTCTTACCACATAAACTTCCAAACGCATCTCCAGAAACAGAGATGGAACATGTCTCCTTCCCAAGGCACGCCTTCTCTACAATGGAAGTTGAATTCACTGCATGGCAAGAGTCCTTGATGAAAGTTCCGCAAGACCCACTTGGATTTTCGAAGCTTGCAGAGCTTATCGATGATATGCGTTGCCCTGAAGAGAATTGGAGCCGAAGCTCTGGCAATGTCGATGTGTTTTGATATTGAGGCACATGGGCGCAGACTGTGTCAACATAACTTGTTGTGAATGAAATTCCAGAAGGATCACCGCCAACTTCTTCCAGAAGAACTAATACATTATTTGTTGGGTACAGCCATGAGCGAGGAACATGGTACCATTTTTGAGTAGGTTGTCCGCAGTTAGTGGCACAGTTGGATGAGGAATATGTCCGTCTGTAATCGCAATATTCGGAGCACCCATCGGTGGGACCCTTCAATGTTAGAAAATAGCGCCCAATATGATTTCCATTTACCCATGCTTGCCCTTTGCTCATGGTGCTCAGGTCTAAAGCCACTGAATTGGTGCCTTCAGGTGCATTAAACTAAGTCTTGTACTAGATCAGAGCAACTTGTTTGGGAGGGTCTACTCCTGAAATCCATTTGACTTGCTTTGCTCCAGTGTCTGAATATAGTTGTAAGTATTCTCCCTTCAGACCGATCTCGTAATACCACGTCTGGAAGGTCAAATCCATTGAGCCATTTCTAAGTCCCAACAACTTCACAGGACCATTTATTCTTGTTGTCCATGTATCAAAGAAAGGTCCGACATTCTGCAATCCAACTGTCATGCTTAGCAGAGCTATATAATTCTATCCAGCCTGCAGTGTAATGGGCTTCTCAAACGTAAACCCCCTTTTCGAATAATATCCAGTCTGAGTGCCTGCAAAACTTCCATTGGAAAACACATGAAGTGTGTGTCCTTGTGTATCCACATGCAAAACTAGCTGGCTTCTGTTCCGTAAGAAGGGTTCATCTTCATCGATATTGGCACTGATTGTATACCATAGATAATCACTTTTATCTATAACTGTGTTTAGCTACTCTAACAAGCCCTGGGCAGAGAAATTGTCTTGTCCCCAGATTCCAACATCTTCTTTGCCCAAGAGTTGTTACCTTCATAGTGGCAGCTGCATAAATCTAGAGTTGCTTTAAGTATAGAATTGTTGTGCATGATTTGTCCTCTCCCTAACCCTGATAGGGCAGATTGTTGAAGTATAGGAGAAAAACCTTGTTCTGAACTATTGCCTTTCAACCTCTCTCCTAATCCTGGTTTATAACCCCGCAGAGCAGTTCTTCGATGGACACACCCTGTTCCACAATAATAAGGGCTTTGAATCCCATCCAAGCCTTTGAGTAATACATCGTATAGAAAAACGATCCTTTTTCCGTAAAGATCGCCCTCATCAACATTGCCAAATACTTGTGGAAATTGAACAAAGGCCACAGTTTCTCCAAGGTTTGGATCCATGAAAAAACACATAACATGTCTGAGAGCCTTGGAATCATTAATGTACATATCGCAGTCCAGATTTAAGATAAATGGGCTACCACTGAATACTTCTGACACTCGAAGCAGTGCATTCATAGCCCCGGCCTTGAAATTATGTCTATACCCTGCAACTTTCTCCCGTGCTACATATACAAGCAGCGGAAGGCTCGGAGATTCACATCCTTCAATTGCAGTATTACTCTCCAGTATTATAACCTCAATTATTGGTGGATGGTCTCTTGGATTATCAGTAGGCCAGGATGTGTGCTCCCTTGTGAATTTCAGGGCTTGTTCAGGACTCTTTGCCAGGCAATTCACCTGACTCTTCAACTTCTCATACTCTTGCTTCAAGGCCTTCCACTGACTATTAAAGTCTGAATATTCTTCAGATGTTGAGGCTTCTTCTGTATGAAAAGAGAAAAATGCAGCTGGAGCATGGGGTTCAACAGAGAATCTCTTGCAGAAAGGAACCCACTTGTGCGCAAACCTAGAGACCTCCAACATCATAGAGAAGGTGATGGGAGAAGCCGAGTCATCAGAAACATAGCAAGTGACCTTGCCAATTGGATAGTCCACTGCTAGAACGGATAGTATGGTGTTTGCAGTGACTATTGGTGGCTCCTTCCATGGCTTAGATTTGGTTATGAATACATCAACAACTTGAAGCTTGGATGATTCTCCACTCTTCTTGTACCTGGAGGATAGCCTGTCAAGATATGTCTTCCTTTCAACCGATCGCCATTTCAAGACGGTGTACGCCAAGAAATTCACTACAAACATAACTTCACAACATCCTGCTAAAAACCAAATGAGAAATGCATTATCTTGTAAAGGATTAGAAAAACAATATTTTAGAAGAAAGAAGAGGCATCCCATCTGTAACCATTCCTTACATCCAGCAGAAGCAACTTCATTCTCTGATCCTTATTGGTAATCTCTGTATTTGTAATTCCATCAAATTCAATCTCTGAACTGTTTGTAACATTTAATCTTTTCTTCCACTCACTGGGACTAAGTGGCATGGCTCTCATTGATGGATCCAATAAAGGAAGATGGTATACACCGTTGTCCACCTGCAATAGTGGAAATTTATGCCGTAATTTCAACTTTGGAAAAGCATGACCAGAAGAAGGTGATATCTGGGCGAGTATGTCATCAAATCGAGCATCTTCTTTCACCCACTTAGCATAGGCAAGAGCATCCAGAGATGGACCACTATAGTTCTGTATCTCAATAGTCATGGCCTCCTTGACAGTCTTTCAAATATTGGGTAGTAGAGTCGATCTTAATATCTGTTACAACATCGGCTCCAACTAGGGATGGCGCTTTCTCGTAAAGTGCCAAGAACAGTAGACCAGGTGCCTCCATCCATTGGGTGACCTAGCGTGAAGGCGGAAATTTTGAGTTCTCCTACCAGTGAAATCACCATCAGAAACTTTTAATGGAGTCGCCAGAGCATGTGCAACCAATATTTACCTATGACTGACTGCTCAACCAAGCCATAGGACTGTAACAATGTCATTCTCCCAGGAATCAACTTTGAAAATCCCCGGCAACGGCGCCAAAATGTTGACACTCAGAACTGAAATGGGTTGCAACAAATCAATCTCGAGGCAACCTTGAACCACTTTGGATTAGAAGCTGCCCTCTTCCAACCCGAGAGGGATATCTCGAAATATGTCACGATAGGAATTTAAATAGCATGAAAAGGGTGGGCATATTTATGGGGGAAAGATGGTCTTGGATTCATGGGGTTTGGGGGTTAAACCAGGGAAAAGGTCCATTGGGCATGGAGTCAAATGAAAACCGAGAAAAAGAGACAATAACAGAGATTAAATGCTTGCAGAAAGTGAGGCAAAGTAAGTCTATCTCTCRGCRCTTTGATAAATCATGAYGWAGTGGCRGAAAGAAAAAGGAAGGGCCGACGTAGCGAARGATRTATGCAACATTCTGAAAATGTAGGCTGGTCTTACACCGCTGATAGCRTGTGYAGAGGAAARACATCAAACAATTACAGAAAACCCAAATCCATTCGTTATAGTAGTGGTCGTACTAAAGTATAACGAAGCCCATCGGTTAGATGAAAACAAAATGTAATGCAGCTGTAATGGATTAAGGAAGACATAAGACTATGGAAACACATCAACTGCGAGTACGGAATACATAAATGAAATCCAAACAATTTAACACAGTCGAAGGAGAAGAAAACTTCAGGTGTCCTTTTTCATAATTTTAGTCTCCGAGGTCCGAAAAAGTAAAAATGATACAACAGAGAAATCTTCTAGCTGTGTTTGACTAGAGCGTTCCTTTTTCATAGTTAGTCTGTTAGGACCAAAAAAGGGGTAATCTACCGCCCAACATATGACTCTTCATATTTTAATGAGCTCGAAGTACGATGATGTTTGCTCAATAACTTCATAAGGTCATCAAAAAATCTATGCTCCATAATTTCCTGCGTAATTAAGTCATTATGGGAAAAAAATGTCAGCATATTCTTAAAAATCAACAATAATTTAGGAAAAAACTCGAAAATAAATATTATTAATATGAAAAAGGGTGTAAATGACTCTATTTGGAAATATTAAAAAATCAATCAAGCCAAAAAACAAGTCATTTTCACCTTTGATTTTACCATTTGCCCTTTTCCTTAAGTTTTTCCCCCTTTGGAGTGATTTTTTCGGCGTTGATTGTGGGAGTTACAGGTGACCATTCACGATTTTGCCTGGACCATATTAGTACTTTGGTCGTTCTCATTCATTTGCATGCGTTTTTGTTCAATTTCATTCTTTATTTCATGAGTTTGGGCTCCTTAGAAATCCCTAGAGCACCGAACATGATCAATGCTCCCTTAAGCAATCGAGGGGCGTGTTGTTCAAGATTTCAGCGCCTGGACATGTTTTCTAGGGGAGCGTTAGCACTCTATTCTTAATTTCTTGATAGCGTTGGGTGCAAAAGTTGATTTTTTTTTTAGTTTTTAGATTGTGAAAAAGCAATTTCTCTTCTTGAAACTTGGCTAATGTGATTCTTTTGTGGATTTGCAGGATTTCACTACCCAATATGATTGAATAGAAGGAAAGAGAACATGAATTCGATGATATGGATGCCTTACAAGACCCTCAAGCGAAGGCATCTCTACGAAACTACGGTTTTTTGAAGTACTTCAAGCTACAAAACATGCGAAACGAAAGCCTTTTGCTCGAGTATATGATCGATTTATGGGACAACGATGAGCAATAATTCCAGATAAGATCTCATATACTTGAGATCGGTTGAGGATGTGTATTTCCTGATGGGGCTCTCAAAGAGGGGAGCACCCATCCTTTTTGTTGGACACCAATCTACTCCATTACCAGCAAAGGCATATGTTGCGTAGTATTGTGTGACGGGATCACGCTTAGTAGGGAGAATAATCGTCATCAAAGATGTGATGGAACTATCTCTACGATCCATTCTCTTTACTATCACTAAATTGGCAAGAAGCACTAGTGCACATCTTGCTTCCAAATCTCAGATATCATATGTTATTCAGTGCTTGGATCCCAGGATTTTTAACTGGAGTGCAAGGTTCTTAAGAAACATCAAAGAGTAGATTTCTAAGTGTATAACAGAAAGAATAAACAATTTGGATACATATATTTCTTGGTTTCATTCTTTCCAGAGAGAGTACCACAGATCCAGTCGCAGGTTGCATTGATAGCACGCCCCACATCTGAGCCCCAAATGGAGCGGTGGATGAGTCTTTCACCTCGGTTGGGGAATGAACCCTCAGCCTTCCGCTTTACCGCTGACTTCTTCGCATGGTGAAGAAGACAACTCATGGTTATAGAGGATTTCCCGTATGTCACAGTTAACTTTAGGGGTAGTGCAAATTTAGTGCTCCTTGAAGAGCCGCAGTGGGATACATTAAGTAAAATATGAAAGATCATGGCCTTGCAA
>SNQJ01S0004526.1:194244-227703 GCA_010110895.2 Picea sitchensis
TTGTATTAAAATGCTACAAATGCTAATACAAGAATATGAGTGTCTCAAAAGACAAATCTGACTGTAAATATAGAATCAGAAGATAGGAATTAGCTGAACATGCTCTTTCCCAAACACTAAACAGTGAAAATGTACCTTATACAGTACTTTCCCCAATTGGCCCTGGTGGCCCCTTAATCTTGTATGGAGAATTTCGAGGTGAGTATGACCTCAAATGGTTCTGAAACCTCTTCCATCAGACTCAGAAGGTCGAAAATAGCAGACATAGGCTTTTGAATCACCAAAAATGGATGAACATAGCCCTCAAACAGCTCAAGCACTGAAATGGCCCTGGTGGCCCTGAAAGCTTCCCTGAAGCAAAATCACCTGAAAATGACCTCAGATGGCTCTGAAACCTGCTCCATTGGCTCCAGAAGGTCGAAGAGACCCAAAATCCATCAAAAAAACGTCAAGAATGGTTTCCTGTAGCTTCAGTTATGCCAATAACAAACTCTCCTTCTCTTTTCCCCAAAAACTCCACTAAATTAGGAGTAGCGGAAGTTAGCCAAGCTAAAAATAGCAAAAATGCCAAAAAAGGCGGACTCCGCCCCGAAAACGCGCCACTTATAAAACTGTGGGTCATATGGATGTGCATAGAACCGTGTTTTAAAACACAAAGGATCCCGCGCGCGCCATTTCAATAAGTGTTGGTCGTATGATTGGCAATGAAACCACGGGTTTAATCCACCAAATTTTCCCGAGCGCGAACCAACCCGGAGAGTATGGTCGTATACACACAGTGTGACCGGGGGCTGGTTCAACCTCCGCCGTTTGAAACCATAGGCAACTTTAAATGCATTGTTTGCCATATAGTTAATAACAACAAATGCGTGGGCTAACGGTGGGGGAGGTCGCCGGTTCGAATCCGGTATACCTCCATATACTTTTGCAACCGAAACCAAATAGTCAAAATAGGGGTGCCACGTGGCAGCCCTTCATTGGGCCACGTGGCACCTTTCAACTTGCCAACAATATGCCACGTGTCACCACACAACTCGTCCAGCTGTCATCCAATCAACGCATGCCACGTCATCTGCCAAGTCACCGTACGGATGCCACGTCAGCAGGTACGGATTCCTAGTCAGTTGTACGGCCTCTGCCACGTCAGCAATACGGCCTGCCCAGTCAGCATCATTTTTTACCTGTTTGGCTCGGCGAACAGACCTCGATAACTTCTCCATACGGACTCCGTTTGCGAAAATAAATATACCGCCGGAATCAGGAGAACGAGACGGACGCAATGGCACCATTTTTGTCGCATTCCGAGCACTTTGAAAATTGACCAAATTTTAGACCCCTGGTCCAGATTCTGATCATCATTACCTATGAGATATGATGCAAAGATTTCTACAATTGAAGATAGAACTGATCTAAGCACACTCATAGTGGATCAACTCCATGGAATTTTTACAACATATGAAATGAGAACAGGGAATGATAAATCATCAAAAAATGAAACATCCTTTAAAGCATATAACACAAATGTGAGGCAGGAGCAAAACAGAAATGATAAGTTGTCAGATATATCAGATGTAGAAGAGGCAAACTTTATAAAGAAACTCCAGAAAGAATTTGGAAAATATAAAGGAAAGTTACCTTTCAAATGTTTCAACTATGGCATAATTGGACATTTTGCCAACAAATGTCCCTATCCCATACAGGAGGAAAATGATGAAGAAGTTTACAACCAGGAAAACCAATACAAGAAGAAATTTTACTCTAAAGAAGATATCAACTCTTCATACATAAGTGAATATGAAGATTCAGAGCTTCTATTTATGGGAATGAAAACTCAAGATGATAAACATTCAGAAGATGAAAAAAAATGGAACTTCAAAGAAGAAATCCTTAGTGTAATTGAAGAACTAGGAAAAAATAAAAAACAAAGCAGGGTACTAAGAAGAGAACTTCTAGAGATTAAAGAAGCTACTAAATCAAGAGAGAAGGAAGTTTCAAAAACCCTCAAGGAGTCAGAACAGGCCATCAATGATTTGAAGTCCCAGCTCCTGGAAGCTAATAAAACTGAAGAAATCATTTTAAAACAACTCAGTGATAAAAAACAAGCATGTGTGAAACTAGAAGCTGAGATAAAGTTGCTAAAAAGTGAACTTGAGAAAGAAAAGAATATATCAAACTTTGGAAATAGTTCAAAGATCTTGGATGAAATTCTCAGTAGCCAAAGGTCACCAAACAACAAGACTAGTTTGGGATACACCCAAAACTCAACTTCTACATCACAAGGATCTGTCAAAAGACCAATTAGTTATGCAGATGCTCTAAAGGGACCATTAAGAAAAGAAGATAATAAGGAAAATATGATACCATTGAACATTGTTCCACAAACAGAAATCAACATTCCCTACTAAAGTAATAAATGACAGGAAGAATATAATCACCAGAAGGAATCCCCTTAATAAATATCTATTCATTGGATACTGTTACTCTTGCAATAATTTTGGACATAAGGCAGTAGTACACTACAAAGCTTATGGACAATACAATAATATAAATGTCCATAGATATAAGAACAATAGGTACAATACAGAGAAGAGAAACTACAACCCATTTACTCCTTTGCAAAACTTCAATATTGAATGTAAAAAATTCAACAACTATGGTCATAAAATGAAACAATGTAGATTACCAATGCAATCCCTAAAAATAGGAAACCCTAACAAATAGAATAAGAAGACATGGAAAATAAAATCTGAAGTACCAAACAAGAAAGATGCTGAAAATATTGCTTCAGAAATTAATGAAGTTAATAATAGGAGATTGGTGGGTAAAAATTATAATAAGGAATATAATAATCAAAGCTATGCATGTAAAGTAGATCAAACTCAAGATATGAAAACTCCTAAAGAAAAATCAAACACAACTCCAAAACTTGATAATGTCATACAAGAAGATTATACATTACCCCAAAAATGGAATTTAATAGAGGAATATTCTCAAGACAAGGATAAAGAAGATTTTGGTGCACATAATAGTGACGTTGATGATGAATCTTCAACAGTAGAAAAACCGAAAAAATTGAGTGATGATTATCTCAGAAAATTTTCAATCCTATTTTTATGGTACATTGAAACTCCTCAAAGAAAAATTAAAAACAAAGAAGGGAAGGAGAATTTAGGGAAGAGCTAAAATTCATTCATGTTGATGCTCCTATGAGCATTGAAGCACATAAAAACGAATAGGATCATCAAAATCATCATGGTTTAATGATATAACTCTATGCAGGATCTGACATAGTTTATTGCATGTCTTTATCTTCCCAGGAATAGTGCAGGTTATGTATTGGTCTCAGAATGGTTACAAGTGGACAACAATATCCGCAGTGGAAACAATAGGATGTATATAGTGGTATACATGGCATCCTGTAGAAATGATAGGGGGAGATATATTTTCAAGAAGAATTTCCTCTTCATAAACAAAAGGGAAGAAAAGTTAGAAGCAAAGAGAGAAGATTGATAGGGGGAGTCATTCAGTTATGACAGACAAAGTATGATTACAGGAGGAGTTACCCGAGTTTAGATTCTGGTCAACAACATACAGACAGACAGAGCATTACCATAGGGGGATAAACTCTTTTCCATTGATGTCAAAGGGGGAGAGTAAATTCATAGAGAAAAACATCATCACAGGGGGAGTTTGTATGAAGTTAGAGTGTTTCCCTCAATGAAAAAGGGGGAGATTGTTGGACATACTGTCATTGATGTCAACAACCAATGATGCACTTGAATCTCATAAGGAAAAGCGCATTGTAGAAACATGATCGGGATTGAAATCCCCACAGGACAAGTCAGGAACGTTGAATACGCAAGCGCCAGATCAACGATAGGGATGGATTGCGGAGAGAAAAAGGAGAATTAAAAATCTTGTTATTCCCAATCCCGCAATCAGTCTAGACCATCAAATTACAAGAGAAGGATCGTTGGAGGACAAGTCAACGATCAGATCAAATCAGGACTGTTGATATGCAAGCGCCAAATCAATGACGGGGATAGATTGCAGAGAGCGAAAGGAGAATTAAACAATGTTTTATTTCCAATCCCACAGTTATTCTAGACCGTCGAATCTTATATAGTCAAATATCAACGAATATGGTTGATCCACCAAACGATCAAATTAAGTCGTGACCGTCGGATATGCAAGCACAGAACAAGGGTAGGGATTGATTGCAGAGTGCGGAGGGAGAATTAAACAAAGTGCTAATTCCAATCCCGCAATTACTCTAGATCATCAATCATCACCCACTAAATAGATCTATGGTTGGTATCAGTTCCACTACCAACGAGCAGTTTTCCATTGCGGAGCTCGACGATAGTTTTAAACATCATGATAGTTGGGACCCCACAATCTTCCCTAATCGATGATCTACTCTGGGACCATTCTCGGCCATTGGATCACTTTAAGTGGAAGGATAGGATAAGAAAGGAAAAAGGGCTGAGATCTCGAATACCTGAATTTTCGACAGTTGTTGGATCACCTTAAGTGGAAGGATAGGATAAGCAAGGGTCGAGATCTCAAATACCTGAATTCCCAACAACTGTTGAATCACTTTAAAGTGGAAGGATAGGATAAGCAAGGCAAAAGGGAAAAGATCTCGAATACCCGAATTCCCGACAACCATTGGATCACTTTAAGTGGACGAATAGGATAAGCAAGGGTTGAGATATTGAATACTCGAATTCTCGACAGTCGTTGGATCTCTTTAAAGTGGAATGATAGGATAAGCAAAGAAGAAGAGTCATTGGATTTAAACCAAGGCAAAGCAGCATCACAAATAGATCGAGTCGTCGATCTAAGATCATGATCAAAGAACAAAATTCATTTAGGGTTAATAGTTGTAAGGAGGTTACACTTCGGGGAATCTCTCTTCGGGAGAACTAGGAAGTGGAGAGATCGAATTACCTGAAGTCCCAAAGGCTGAAATTCTGAAGTCACTCTCAGTCGTCGATCTGAGATACATTTTGGATAGTATCATGACCGTTTGATCAAGGAGAAGATTATGTGCCACATCTGGAGATCTACATCAGTAGACCACGTCAACGAGGACACGTGGCACAGTCAAATAATGACAAGTGTCAAGATGAAATCAACATTTTAGGTAAGTGTAAATCACGAATCTGCGTGACACGTGGTAGCCACTCGACCCATGCCATGTCATCAAGTTACGTCACTCCGAGAGTTTTACTTTGGGAGATTTGAAAGGTTGCAAAGTATTGAAGTCCCAAAGGATGAAGTACCGAAGAACACTGTCTCAACACTAGACATATGGGGGCTAAAAGGAAAAAAATGAATGAAGAGACAGTCCTTAAATTAATAAGCATGTGGTTCTACACCTGTGGTTGTATGTAATGGTTTGAGGGAAAAGCCTCTGCAGAACTTGGTTTCTGCAAATATTTGCAGGAATATGGAATCGAGTTAAAAATAAATCGATCCATACCTGTGATCGATTTACGAAAAGCACTCTCACTTAATTAAAAGAATTAACAATAAATGTTTGAATAATAAAAGTGATTATTGTTATTTTTAAAATGAAGAGGTGTGATGGTCCAAACAAAGGGACACAATGTTTCATAGCTCACACCAGTTGGAAGAGTATATAAACGAGAAGGAGAGATTAGAAGACGATGTCTATGCAGGCTAGATCAGAAGATCAAAAACAAAAGAAGATTCCAGGAAGTAAAGATACTTATGCAGTGAGGGTGGAGGGAGGAGCATGGAAGGATTCATATCCTTACTAAGCAAATTGTAAAATATAAGGGAGTTGGAGCTTCCTAGGGTTTGTGCCCTAAATACAAGGGAGTTGGTGCTTCCTAGGGTTGGTGCCCTAAATACGAGGGACTTGGTTTTTCCTAGGGTTGGTTCCCTAAAGACGAGGGAGTTGGTGCTTCCTAGGGTTGGTGCCCTGAAGAAGGGGATTGGTGTCTCCTAGAGTTGGTGCTCTAAAGAGGATTGGTGTCCTTCACTATTCTTTATAAAACCTTGTAATTGATGTTAAATATATTTATATAATTGATTTTACATACAATTCATTGTTGATTCATTATGGTAATCAATAAAATAATAAAAAGTAATTGTTAATTATTAAAAAGGGTAATATTGATTCACCCCCCCCTCTCAATATTCCAACACCAAGTACTTAACGAGTCAAGATGTGATACATAGGGTTTGAGTCAGCAATGACCGTGGTAGTGCGAAGCAAAATATAATGGCGAAAAATTTGGACAACAATGATTGCTACCAAAGCCAACTTTTCAACATGTGAATAACGGAGTTTAGGACTTGAAAGTCTCTTACTTAAATAGTAGATCACATGTTCGATGTCGTCATCATCCTCTTGTACTAAAACCATGGCAATAGTGGAAGCAGAGGAAACCAAATAAAGGATGTAATATTTTGCATAGTTGGGGGGATGTAACATCGGTGTATTCATTAAAGCATGATTGAGATCATCAAATGAGCGTTGAGCAGTGGAATCCCATATGTAAGGGGCATATTTCTGCAGCAATATCACGAATCCTTTAGTAATTTTGGCATAATTGCATGTAAAACGACGGAGAAAGTTTTCCTTCCCTTGCAAACTTTGCAGTTGGGTAAGATTGTTGGGAAGAGGTAAAGTGATAATATCTTTGACTTTTAATGGATCCACCCTAATCCCATCCTTGGGCACTATGAAGCCGAGGAGTCTCCCTGATTCAACAACAAAAATTCATTTATGGGGGTTCAAGCATATGTTGTAATACCTACATCTAAGAAAGATTACCCTTAGATTACCAATATGATCCTGTCGACAAGACGAGTGATCTGGCAAGTCATTGAGATAGGGTTCAATAATATGTTTGATGTGGAAAGCATACGACATAGCCCGTTGAAATGTGGCTCCAACATTTTTAAGGCCAAAAGGTAATTCACAATAGGCAAAAGTCCCCCATGGGAATATGAAGTTTGTTTTATGTTGATTAAGAGGTAAAATATTGATCTAGTTGTAGCCAGAAAATCCATCCATAAAAGTGAAAATGACACTTTCGGCGCAATTATCGATAATTTGGTCCATAAAGAGCGTAGGATAATTGTCCTTTAGACAAGCCTTATTTAGATCCCTATAGTCGACACAAACACAAATTGTACCTTGTTTCTTGGTGATCGAAATGATGTTGGAAACCCATTTGGTGAGAGGTACGGGATAAATAAAACCAAATTTTAGTCAAATTTCTACTTCAGCCTTGATTGCAACAGTTTTCTTGGGATGAATCGGGAGAAGTTTCTTTCTCACAGGTTTAACTCCAGGGTAAGTTTTGATTTCATGCACAATTATCGAAGGATCAATCCTTGGCATTTCTTCATAGCTCCAGGTAAAGATGTCGCATAATTCTTTAAACAAGGCGGTGTAAGTTTCAATCTCTTCAATTGAACAATTGGCACCTATTTTTTGTATTTTCCACAATACCTTCTTTTGTGGATATGTCAACACTGACTGTTTGAGATATGGTTCCAAAATTTCCCTCATAGATTGTATCCTAATTGAGTATCGAAGATTGGGGAGTGTCAACGATATTGGTGGGAAACATAGATGAAATATCTTTCTCAATCTCATCCAAACTGGGAAGAAAGGATGAATGATGGTGGTTGTCATTCCATGGTGCCTCCTCGATACTAATAATTTCCATAATGGATTCATCGGATGGGAAAATCCATAGGATGTAATTGAAAGTGGAGGATAGGGAATCTAACCAAGATGGTATCGAATAGGAATTAGATGCCAACAGATGTTGGTCGTCAAGTGAAGGAGAGGAATATTGAATGGCATCTTACTCGGCCTCTGCAGGACTAAATGGCATACAGTCACCTATTGAATCAAATTCTAAGGGATTGGGTATGATCCATGCATTAGATGATTCGAGGGATTGATATACCATAGTCAAAATCATATTAACCGTTGTGATATGTTGCGTAGTTTAAGGAAGAGGTGTGGGGAAAGTGCCCATGGACGAAGAATCTTTCAATAGAAATACCGCTACACTTTGATAAGTAATATTTGAATCCCTCAAGAATGTAATATTGTTGGTTGTTTGAGTGTGAGCATCAGGGATACAATAATATAACTGATCGATGATCATGATTTTTCCTTGATGAAGAAATTGGACACATCGAAGACTGATGAAGTGACATCAGTCATATCATAGAACCAACTTCTTCCTAGAAACAAGTTATAATCGAGGGGAGCGTCGATTACTTCTACATCAATGGAAACAATCCCCCCCCCCCCAGTTGAGCGGTTAGTTATAACAATCCATGAGGAGTTCAGAAACCTCTTCCATCAAATTATTTTAACATGGTGGAGATTGATTAAGACCGGGTTTAACATGGTGGGAGATTGATTAAGACCGGGTGAGTTAAGTACTTTCCAACAATCTAAGGACATGATACATGTTGATGCTCCTTCATCCAAGATCGTGCGATGAATATGTTGATTATGGATAATGACATCAATTTGGAAAGCAAGTTGGTGAGAGAGTCATGATTTAAAATTATCCAGATTGAACGTGATATTATTTGATGACTCATGATCTATAGCTCTGATGGCTGCCAAGGGAGTTCTAGGTTGGCTAGGGAAGTGTTGTAGAACTTCTAGATACGACATGGAACACAATGCTTGTGCCAAATCTTAAACAATGTTGTAGTTTTGGGCAGCACAAGAGTTAGAATTAAAAGTCAAATTTATGATTCTGCTCTTGGGTCAATGTAAGATAGAGTCAAAATTCAGTTTCTCAATCTAGAGAGGTCCAGATGGTGAGGTAAATGAAGTGGAAGGTGGATCAATCAAATTTCCATTAGTTACACTTTCCTTACCGAGTTTACCTGGAGGTGTGTCATATGTCATAGTGCGAGTGGTCAAATCTACACCATTAAACATATAAATGTGTGCACTCGATGAAGCATCCTTGTTAGGAGGATGACCTAGGTTGCCTCCTTGTGGAGGTGCATGATTTTGTGCAACCAATGATTGTTGTTGTGAAAAAGGATGCATCAAGACAGTGGGTTGAGAATTTCCTTTAAATAATTTAGCAACTTCTTCTCAGTGGGGACAATCTAGTGTGTAATGATCTTAAACACATATGAGACATGGAAATTTTGGTTTGCGTTGTGGTTGACTTTCAATAGTAGGTGGTTGTGCTTTTGTTTTTGTATTTTCAGTTTGATTATTATTTTTCTTGGNTTATGAGAGTGTATTCTGCACTATAGTTGAGGCAGTTATTGAATGATTGGTTGTGCTAGTCGATTGTGAACCAAACTAGGTTTTGACGGAACAGATAAATCCATCTGAATGAGCGGTGGATGATGGTTTTGATGGATCGGTTGATGTGCGGGGAGCATTTGGGATCAATTCATACAAAGTAATGGATCGGGAATAAACCAGATCCAAATACTGGACATGAGCAATGGCTTCCTCTTCCGTGACTACACCACCCATGGCTACATCCCGAGAAATAGGAGGTAATAGAGATTTTGTGAACCATTCAACCAAAAATTGGTCGGGAATGGTTTCTTTGATCAACCATCGTCGTTGCCTCCATTCATGAATATGATCATAAATATGTACGGAGTTAGTCTGACGAAGGGAGGTCAAGAGTTCCGTGTTGATTTTGTATTTGATAGGCAATTGGAAGTGGGTGAGGAAATCTATGGAAAGTGAATTAAAATCTTGAAAAGCTTTGCATTGTAACTCAATGTACCATTTAGCCGTTGAACCCATACGTGTACGCTGGAAAAGACACAAATGGATAGAGTCATCCATCAATGAATTTTATGAACACCACAGATGAAACATCACGACGTGATTATTAGGGTCTTCTCCAGGTTTACCGTCAAATTTTGGAATATCAAAAGGTAATTTGGCTGGAATGATTGGCCAAAAAAGGGAGTGTGATATGGGATCGTTTGTTAATATCGACAGATCTGATAGATCTAAAGTGGCTAAGAACGGTAACTATCGATTGGCTTGAGGATGATACTGGTGTGGCATAGGAACACCAGTAGGACCGTAAATTGGTTATGGTGGATAGTTATATCCAACAGGTCCTCCCATATGTTGTTGTTGTGGATTTTTACCAATGAAAGTATGATTCATTTTTTGGGGAATTTGCATAAAAGGAGAAGGAAAACCCATTTGGCCCTAGGAAGGATATCCAGTGTAACCTAGGGGAGGATAGCCATCTTGACCTTGAGGCGGGTAACGAAGTTTCCCATGAGGAGGGTATTCAGGTTGTCCTTGAGTAGGATAAGTGATTTGACCCTGGGGAGGAAAGGATGATTGGCCTTGAGGACCCCAAGTGAGATTCGGGACACTTGGGAAGGGTTGTCCAGAATATAGTCTAGAAGGATTGGGATTTATGGTTCCTCCCTACGGGTTGGGTTTGAACATCCTCTCTGATGTGGTTGATTAAAAGGTCCTCCCTAGGGTGGTCCCCAAGACTGTTGTGGGTTTCCGATAAAAGAAGTTTTAAATTGTCCCCCTACCATAGGTTGGGAAACAACTGGTATTTTTCTAGTGAATGGGGGTTTCCCCCCAATCAAGATTTTTCTACTGAAAGAGGGTTTCCCCCTAGTCGGGATTTGTCCACTGACGGATTATTTCCCCTCAGTATGGACTTGTCCTGCATTCAGGTTTTTTTTTATGAAAAGGTTTTTCATTATGTGATGTCAAGGTGTCCCAACGAGATTTTGCGGCGTGTATGAGGTTGTTGCTTGAAGAGGGATGGCAGGTGTAACCGTCATGGTAATTTTCAAATGACTAGGTACTACAAAACCTGTTTCACTCGCTACTTGTGCTGAGGTGGTAGAAACATTGATTGTTTGTCTGAGAGGATGGTCAACAGGTTGACTTGATATTCCTTCATCTACACCGGTGGTGACAGATGTATGTGGAGAGTTAAAGAGTGGTCGACTAAAATTAAATTTTTCATAAAGATCCCGACCCGATGGAGTTCTCCATATAGGACAAACGAGAGTTTGTTGTGGATCTACCATTTCAATAGAGCAGACATGGGTAGTAACTTCTTCATTGAAATTTGGTTGTTTAGGTTCCATGCCACGTTCTTCGTATGGTCTTGACGGTAGCCTAGAATAATCTTCAACAACAATGTTTCCTGAGGAGTCTACTAAGAGAAGGAGTGGATCGTGAGGGTTTTTCAAAGCTAGGTTTGTAGGAGGGGTAGGATCTTCCTGAACTACTACTAAATCTCCCTCGAGATTTTCGATCGAAGGAGTAGCGACACTCCCAACATCTGAATAGTTTTTGAACTCTTCACGATAAGTGTCTTCATGTGAGTTAGGAGGTATGGGTTCATAGCCTTCTGGAGGAAAACCTTGTATCCTACATGATCTATGAAGACCTTTATCATCCACAGTACCAATTTTAAGGAAAACTAAGGTAAACAAATAACATTCGCTAAAAAATCTAGAAAACCAATAAGCAAAACAATAACTTCTCTCAATGAACGCACTAGTTGGTGATGAAATCCAACATCGTGTGAACCAAAGTGAGAAGGGGCTAGGATTGAGTGGGCAGATCAGTTATGTTGTTGGCCTGCTTAACAGACTTACGCCTTGGTGCAATTTCCCTCACGATTTTACCCATGGGTTACCCTCCAAGGAGCTAGAGTGAGTTTGACCAAAGTATGATCTAGGTACAATGAAGACTTCCCTTCACCGCCACCCCGTGTAAGGACTCTAAATATTATGGACACTAAGGATACCAACTCGTAGTCAGGCTCTGGGTGGGTACATTCGACAATCGGGTCTGAACATATGGGAAAGATATCAAGTCTGAAATTCTTTAAGAGAATTGAGGACAAATGGACCAGTAAACTCCAGAGGACCCTGAATGGATTCATAATTCATGAATCTCCGAGACCAAATGAAAATAATTTATTCTCAAGAATAACTCCCAATATACGATCGTTCCGCTACGATTGGTTAAGCCTCGAAGGGATAATATCCATTTCTCTCTTGCACGCGACCTCATGTTTAACCCATGTGTCAGAGGGGGATCCTAGCTATGCTTATACGAAGTTTGGATTTGCTCTCCCTATCACAAGATTCTGAGTTTTCCTTGAATGCTTTGGAGATTTATTCTTACAACCTATTCCAAAGCTCTAGTCCTAGTCTATTGTTGGTGTAAAGATATTAAAAAATAAAATATTCTAGTTCAATTTTAATTAGCACTTATTTTCGTGGTTGTTTGTGACGTAAGGATGAATGGTAGTGAAAATGATGATGTTTGAGACTCGACTCCACAAGAAGGTAAATATAATGATATGCAAATTTTGTTTTCAATGAACTTCTAGTTACGGAAAGGAGAAGAGTTTATTTTCTTTTTGTCACCAACAAACACTCAAAAAATGGAAAATTTCATGCTATTTTGTTCCCAAACAAGAATTCACACAGTTGCCAAATTATCACAAAAAAAAATTAATATCCAAAACCAATGCATATGAATACTTCTTTATTTGATTGGGGATGCAAACTGTGACGTTTATATAATGTTTCATTCTTTCACTAATAATGAAAAAGTTCACTATGATGATTGAAAAGAGTATGAAGCAAAAAACATACAAACAAAGATACTCTCAGCAATAAACAAGAGACCGAAAGAAAAAAAAAATGTCAAACAGTTCACTCAAAGATTAAAAACACTAAGAAAACAAGAATTCATACTTTATAGTCTTCAAGAATTGAGTAAGAGACCAAAGACAAAGAAATCAATAGACATGTGATCAATAATCTTCCCTGTGAAATCCTTTAATCAAACAAATAATCGAGAAGAGTGGAAAAAAGGAACCAAATATGAGAGAGAAAGGTCAATTTTGCAATCAGGAAAGAAAACACAAACTCAATAAAGAATAAAAATAATGAAGGACAACAAGTTTCTAGTCAAACAAGAGCCAAGATAAGACGAAAAAAGTTCTGAGTTAGAGAAGGAGATCCAAAGACTAGGCCCAACAAGCAAGAAACCCTGAAATTTTCCAAAAAGAGGAGATCAACGCTCTGGTAACCAAGACACCAGAGCTCTACAATGCTTCCTAGAAGGCTATGGGGGAACATTGATCAAGGAACAATGCTCTGGCCTGAACTATAGGGGAGTGCTAGTTCTAAGGAAAGTTTGAGAAAAGCTCAAAAAGCTCACTAAATCGGGAAATTTCAGTAAGAGGCTTTATGAGACAACTAGAAAAGAAAAAGGAGATGAGAAATTCAGATCAAATAAGCAAGTAGGATGTAAGGATAGGAAAAAGACTCAGACGAACCAAGGGAAGAAAAACTGAAAGTTCATCCCCAGTGGAGTTGTCAATTTCTGTTATGGAAATATTCCCCTGCAGACAGGTGGACTTTCCCTTGGATTACAGACCCCTTTACCAAGACAAAAAATTACATTTGGACACTACGATTCCTATAGATTCATTTTATCCATCGAAAAAAAGAGAAAGAGGGGAAGTATTATGTACCTCATTTACGATGTTTTTCCAAGATGCTCCAATCCGCGAGCTCCAAACATTAATTGCAATGGACAACAAGAAACAAATGACTATATCCTACTCTAATGGATTAGACAAAATCAATCGATCTATGAATATTAAGGCAAGCATAGAAAAACACATGTAAACACATACTTGAAGGAAATAGGCGAAGTATATTAATGAGAACTTCAAAAGGAAACTTACAATCTTCCTATGATGTTGCAGCAACTTCTCCAAGTCCTCCTCGTCCAACCCTTGCTCGAAAGATCCATAGTCAAAATAACAATGCTTTGTTGATTTCTCCTCCCTTTTCACCATGGGAATGCCTCCATTTATAGGCTTTGAGAGGCTTAACTACCTTGGTCATATTTGGAATTAGTTTAGGATATGGCTCCAATAGTTGTGATAGTTTCCTTAGATCCAACCCTGGAGTTAGATTTGAGCCAAAATAACCCAATCCATTCATAGTTCTCTTTAGAAGAAAGTGGGTTTTCCTCCAATATTCCCTCAACCAACTCAATGCTCCCTTAAAATGGACAACAGAGCACTGCAGTTCTCCCCCTTAGATGGAAAAGGAGTGATAGCACTCCCTCTGTATGAGTAGGGGAGCATTGATCCTCCAAAAAGTACTCAAGATGAGTAAATCCCTAGTAAAAATACTTGTTCCAACTGTCAGATGATCGAGCTTCTTCTTCTAACACATTTTAGGGGTTGTAGCAAGTGTTTTCATGGTGTTGTTCGAGATGCGACACCTAGGAAAAGTGAATGTGACACTTACTACACTCATGACAATAAAAGTGTCATACTTGCGACACTTATGACACTTGCAAAAATGAAAGTGTGACACTTGTGACACTATTGAAGTGAGGAATTTTGATGTGTAACAATCACCCATCCCAATACTACTCTATCCCAAGTGCTCTTAACTGTCGATCTTTTTATTATGGGGTTCAATGCATTAATGCTAGTAAAATTATCTGTTAGGAATTGTTATTTGATGGGTTTTTGTGTGCCACCTTATGTACAAACTCTCTACTCATATTGTAGTTCTTGTCTATTGAGCTAATTCCAATGTAGGTTAAACTTTCTTGAACTAAAGGCACATAGAAGTTTGACAAACATAGATTTTCTGTTGGTGTGTACTTTAGAACCACATTCAAACAATCACCATATATCATATGGATGTTATTCAATGTTTTCTATGCATAACCAGAACCGTTAAGATCTCACCATTTGGGCATGGTTGGTTCATATGGATTTCTGAAGCCCTGCTACATCATGGGAACCTAATTAGTGTGGGTGTGCATTTGGGCCCTAAGTATCACCGGGCTCAAAATCAATATCAAAATATAGTAGACTAAAATTTACACTAATATGTTTTTAGCAATATCGCTAGATAGTCCAAAAAATTTGTTGTTAACACATTAATTGTTGTGAATCATGATATGTTGTTGTTCTTGCTTTTTTGGCACTTGGTGCAAACATTTGGTAAACTGTGCAAAGCAACAAGGAGAGTTCATCTTCAACTTTATTTTTATTTCTTAACTTGTGTAGCCTTTCATCTCATGGGGCTATAGACCTTATACTCTTGGAATGCAGGGTATATGAACTTGTGGTTTTCATTGTATTCTTTAATCATTTCAGTTCTGTGATCTCGTTCTTCATTCAATCTAGACCATGCCTAACGAAGGATCAAGTTGGGGCTCAATTTTCTCTATTTTGAAATCACCATCATAAATGAGGACCTCATGAAGCCCATATATAACTTTGAGTGCAAACCTAAAAGTCATCAATCCCATCAATCTACCTAAAGTTTTTCCTTTCTAGTTTGCTACAATGTGGTTTGAATCATTATCAATCTTATATGGAAATTTTTTCTTACTACTTACTAGTGATACATACATTTTTAAGTTTGTTCGATTTGTCATTGTGTAAGGATTTACTTTATACAACATTTTTTGTTTTGTTTATTTATTCGTTTCCCACTCTAATAGAGAATTTATGAAACTGTGTTGATCTTTGGCTGAGGAAAAACAACCATATTCAAATTTCAATGTTGCTAATTCAAGAATAAAACAACAAGCCTTCTCCGACGTGGACCTTATACAAGCAAATAACATTTTATTTTTTGGTATTTTTATCAACAACTTTCTCTTAGTTTTGGGATTTTTGATCTTTGAGTACATCTCCTTTATAGTAATGAACAAATTATGATGCTAGTTTTTGGAGATCATGTAGAATCGATATTTTAACCCTTTTCAGTGATACTCGATCGTGCATAACCCAACAATCCAAATAAGATTCTATCCATTGTATCTTGAACATGCCCCTAATACATTAATTTTGGATGCCTCTGAGTTGCAATAATAATGCTGGTCAACCAACTGATGAAGGCTTAAAAAGAGTTCATATATAAAACGTTAGGCCTCACCAACATCAAAAGATTCAATTTAAAATTGTTCTGAAAAAGAGTGCTTCACAATAAATCACGTCTCCTTCTATGTATTTGCAAAAGAGCATGGAGTATCTTAGTGTCTTTGTTTTTGGGGAAATACCCTTCACCTAAATCAAATAGTCCCAATCCCTCAAGTAGAATTTGTTGGCAATGTTTTATCATTTGATTTTCTGTTTTTTCACAAATTGTACTTGATAATACTCTTTGATTTCCATTCTCTCAATGTATGAAATTGGTTTCATATCAATGTTTATGCCTTATTGGCTACATCATATAACTTATAAACAAGGATCTCCTCCACTCCCCATTTTTTGTATAATTTCATACATGAACCCAAAATGCTTTTGGTGGCTTTTGGGTGCTACAATCAGTGGTCTTTCCTTTGGCTACTTAGTAAAAAAACTTCAAATAAAGATAATCATAAGGAAAGAATTCATGATCATGGTTCATTTTCCAAAATGAAACCACTAGGTTCTTCAACTATAAGGTTGTTTTGCAAAAAATTAAATTAATCATTATGGTGTGATTTCATGTGTTTTTTCATACAGAGATGCAAAATAAGTTTATGTACAAGGGTTCTCTACTGTGAGACTTTGTAGTTAAATAAACCCCCTTCCTAAAAATATGCATGATCATGTATTATACTAAAGAGAGGTGAAATTAGTATAACACCAAGCCCTTGAACCCAAATTTATCTTATTGCAATAACATATCCCTATGTTTGGATGTTAGTGCACTCATTTGTTGATTTTTGAATTACCTTTGTGATTTGTGATTTGCGAGCATATAAGAGTTTTGACATGTTTTCATACTAAGGATAGAAATAAAAGGGGGTATTAAAAATTCCATGGAAAAATGGATACCTAGGATATCTCGTAAAAATAGGGGGGTTTTAAATTTTACATATGTACTGGGGGTTTTAAAATAGGGGGTCAACAAAATGATTTTGTGGTTTTTTTTCAATATCTAGTGAAATTAGGGGTATTCTTTAATATCCCATGAACGAACGTGCTATGTCATGATTTCATTGAGTGAAACCCCCGTGCCCATAATTATTCACTTTGGCCACAACTCTAGTGTTCTCTAAACACACATGGTGGATAGTTGTCCAAGAATGTTCAACGAGGGATGCTTTTGGACTCTATTAAACTTTAGGTCAACACCATTCTCTTTAAATTTGACTTTCATCGATGTGCCTATATCTCGAATGTAGACTTTTCCACAGGAGCAAGGAATAGCATAAACTCCTTTCTATAGACTGGGGTCAATCTGATCATTTGTCGAGTCTAACATATTCCTTATGGTGTTTATGGGAGATAAAGCCACGCAAATGTCACCTTTCCTAAGGATCCTAGCTATCTTTCTAGATGTACCTTGGATGTAAGGGAGGGAAAATGATCCGAGATCTTTTCATCGATGTGACTTATAAAGAATTGTATTAAATGAGCATAAATTGAAGTGCACCATAAAGAAGGAATAACTCAATAATGAAGAGACATAAGCATCATATATGAACACAAAAAACTTGGTAGCGAAGTTTGTCCCTGATGGAATACATCTCCAGGTCCTGCTCTCAAATGGGTAGGCCTTTTTATTAACTCAACAAAAGAATTTGGAAAAATACGTAAGTATACCTCATTCTAGAGTTAAGTTGCAGAAGCTTTGATCAAATCAGAAAAAAAACAATACCAATGAATGTGTGGCATCGAATTACCCAAAAATGAATGTCTCCATGCCTCGATGTGAGTCTAGCACTTCCAGGCCCCTGAGGAAATTCACCTCGATTTTTGTGCCTACACTTGCAATTAATTCATGGGAAAATTTCTTGAAAACCGTTCCTTGTCTGTACGGTCGCGCCCTGGTCTAACCATGAACTCTTGCAGACCTGTCTTCTTAATTAAAAATGGAGGTGGAAGTACCAACATAGTCATTAGGCTAGTTGGTTGGCGGAGTTATATTAAAAGCATAGTGGTTGGGGGAGGTCCCGGGGTCAAGCCCGCAGACCTCCCCTTTTGGGCACTTTGTTACAACAACCCCAATTTGGCACTAACCATTGGCGGCGACTGCTATATATGGTGGAGAGATAGTGGTTAGACAGATATGAAGGAGCTTTAATATTGGCAGATCACTACTAATTTGGTGGATCGACCAAATTTGGCAGATCTTGCCACTATTTTGGCGGATTTGTATTTATTATATATATTTTTTTAGAAATTCGATTGGTAGCCCTCATTGGGAATTTCTTTGCTGCAATGTGGCAGCCTATGACTGGGCCATGTGGCGGCCACTCATTGGCCACTGCCACATCATCTCTTTCTAGTTAGCTTGCCACATCATCGGACATAGGTTGTACGGTCTTCCATGTGGTTGTACGGACTTCCACGTGGCACCCTTTCATTGGTCCGTGGATTTGCCCTAAAATTCCAAAAATGAGTGACACGTGGCAGCCTCTGGTGCTTTCATGTCACCATGATGATGTCATGTTGATGTCAACATGACATGTGTCACCCTCGGCGTGTGCCACATATATTGTACAAACTATGATGTCATTCGTACTAGTGTTGACGTTAGCAGTATGGATGTTGACTCATCCCTGCTTATTGGGCTAGGTTGACCAAAACTTTGACCACAAATATATTTTGATCTGTAACCATGTTTGACGATTCGTTTACGTTGTTGGAAATCTTGTGACGCGCTCTTCATGATGATGCCAATTTCACTGAGTTTTTAGGACTTTGAATATTTTCCCTTTCTCTGTTTACTGAGGCCATTATGAGCTTCCTGAGTTGCTTCTGTGAATTCTGAGTTATCCTTAGTCTCCTATGGATCCTTTTTGGATCACACCTTCCCACTGAGATATTTTTGGACCACCAAAAGCTTTCATCAATCAATAGATAAGTGAGGGAAGAGTTCCCTCACATTTTCCTTCTCAATCCACTTTGCCTTGCTTGGATGTGTGCCCTTCAAGCCCACTCAAAGATAATCAACATCACCCTTGCGTGAAGTCCTCGTCCTCCTATCCAAGATGATATCTTCCTTCAACTCATCCAAATACTCAGGATCAAACTCATCAACCGAAGGTATTGAAACTTCCTCACCCTGATCCATGATCATGGGAGGCTAAAAAAGTTTCAAGTTTTCCACATTTACAACCGAGTAGATTTGCATAGAAGGTGGAATATCCAGACAAAAAACTTTGGTACCACTTTTCTCCAAAATAGTGAAGGGTCCATAATGGATGGGCTTGAGTTTCTTTCCTTCACCCTTCAATCTCTCCTTGTTGATGTGAAGCCATACCTGGTCTCCAACCTAGAACCAATGGAGCTTTATACTGTGCTTGACTTTTCTCCAACTGTTTCCTCACTGCTTGGTGTACCTGTTGTATCCTCTGAATGAACTTGCAGGTTGTGTCTTCATTTATTTCTTCATTTGAATCGACATCTCTCCCATACATCAAGTCCAAAGGAACCTTAGTAAAATACCTAAAACATGTCTGAAAAAGTGAACACTAAGTGGAGGAATGTAAATCTCGAGTGTAAGCATGTTGTACATAGGGTATCTATTCATCACATAACTTGGGATGCTTGTTGCGGTAGCCTCGAAGAAAAGGTACCATTGTTCGGTTAACAACCTATGTATGTCCATCGATTTGTGGATGGAAAGCAGTGCTCCTCTTCAACTTGGTGTCCATCATTCTCCACAAGCTTGTCCAAAAATCCCTAAGGAATCGATTATCTCGATTCGAGATAATGGATGTGGGTAACCCAAAGTGAACCCAAACATATTGAAAGAAGAGATTAGAAGTCTTCTTAGTAGTGATCTGCTTTTTACATGGAATTAAGATACACATCTTGTTGAACCTATCCACTACAACATACAAATAATCATGACCCCTTTTAGATATTAGTAAACCCCCTACAAAATCCATAGAGATACTTTCCCATGGATGGGATGGAACATGAAGTGGTGAGTATAGCCCCAATTTTCTATTAGTGGTTTTACAAGTAGAACACATCACACAACCCTTTACATATTTAGTTACAATTTATTTCATTTGAGGCTAGTAACAAAACCTCTATAGATGAGCCATAGTTTTTCCTACCCCAAAATGCCCAGACACAAGAGAAGTGTGAGCTTCTCGTATTACATGGACTCGTTCACTTGTAGGAATACATAGCTTTCCAAGATGGTAGAGTAGATTTCCCTACAGAAAATAGCTCTCTGCTTGTGCACCATGGGTTAGCTTCTCAAATACTTATTTATAATATTCATCAACAACATATTTTTCCACATAGATATCATGAGATAAAGAAGCATTCTTCAAAATAATAGAAGCAACATAGGAGGTCTAGAAATCATATCGGCTACTTTGTTACTTGTACCCTTTTTGTATTTGATTACCAAATGAAATTGTTGAAGAAAACCCATCCATCTGTAATGTCTAGATTGTTGTAGCTTGGTTTGTTCTTGGAGATACTGTAAGGGTTGATGATCTGTATATATGATTGTTTCCTTCCCTAACAAGTAGTGCTTCCATTTCTTTATTCTTTGAACTAATGCATACAACTCTTTATCATACATAGGATAATTAACAACAACTTGGTTAAAATTTTCATAGTGGTAATAGATAGGCTTACGATATTGCATCAATACTGCACCCATGGCATACTTGTTGGCATCTGTCTCGATCTCGAAAGCCTGTTGAATATTCGACAGTGCTAATACTGGTGCGATAATGATCTTTTCCTTCAAAGTGTCAAAATATTTTTGTTTCTTTCCTCCCCACTGAAAAGTGTTCTTCACACTGGTTAAGGCATGCAAAGGATATGCAATAAAAGAGAAGTTTGAAATGAATCTCCTCCAATACTGGATTGCACCTAAAAGCTATGTATTTCGGTTACACTTTTAGGCTCAAGCCAATTTACAATTACATCAATCTTGGAAGGATCAATTTTCGATTGTCCTCCTCCTACAATATGACCTAAGTATACAAGTGCAGTCTTACCAAAATCACATTTGGACATTTTTACATACAACTTTTACCTTTTCAAAGTATCCAATACTTTCTTTACATGCCTTACATGCTCATCCCAAGTCCCACTAAATATAAGAATGTTGTCTAAATATACAATCACAAAATCATCTATAAATGGCCTGAATACATCATTCATCACATGCATGAAGGTTGTTGGAGCATTACAAAGCCCAAACGACATAACTAACCACTCAAACAATCCTTGTTCGGTTTTAAAGGAAATTTTCCATGCATCCTGTTTTGCAACCCTGATCTGATGGTATCCACTATGCAAATCCAACTTAGTGAAATAAACAACATTCTTTAATTGATCAAGTAAATCATCTATATGAGGAAGAGGGTATCAATTTTTCACCATGATTTTATTTAAGGCTCGGTAATCGACACACATTTGTCATGTGACATCCTTCTTTGGCACCATCACGATCGAAGAACCACAAGGAGATGAGCTGGGCCTAATGACCCCTTGATCCAATAAGCCTTGTACCTTCTTTTTGATCTTTTTCATCTCTACAAATGATATCCTGTACATGCCCACATTAGGAAGAGGAGAATCGTGTTGAAGATGTATTTCATGTTGGATTTCCCTCTTAGGAGGTAATCCACTTGGTTCTTGGAAAATATCATCATACTTAGAAACAATATCAATTAATTATTTATTATGAGAAGGATCACATCCTTGGAAAGCGTCGAATGTTCCAACATCATTTTCCCTTACGACCATGAGTACATATCTCTTATTAGTGTTTCTGAGTCTCTTCATTTTTCCTTCACTTCAAGTGTTGTGTTTACCCTCATGTTGTGGGCTCTAACAATATATTCCACTCCCCCTTTAGTAAGGTGATATTTGTTCTCATGACGAAAGAAGATTGTTTTTCTATCATAAAGATAAGGACTCCCCAACACTATGCCACATATATCAAGTGATAAAACATCCAAATTCACTTCGTCAATCAACTTTGAAGCAATAGCAAATATGACCCTACACTGCTTGGTGACATTAAGTTTTTCTTTATCACATACCCGACCAAGAGGATAAGGCTTTGGATGTGGTTTAGTTTCAAGACCCATGTTTTTGACAAGTGCTTCAGATATCAAGTTTACTTGGGAACCCGGATCAAATAATGTATCTATCTTAGTGTGCTTAGATACAAATCTTATATGGAATAATCCATTCCTCTTTCTTTCATCATCATGAGATTCATTATTGGNCTTCATCTCCTGAATCAGAACCAAGATCTTGTTTCATTGTAGCAACAGTCTTTGTCTTTCCCTTTCCACCGAATTGTTTCGGTCTCTTCTCTGGATGTAGTTTCCAACAATGTTCATCATCATGACCACTCTTCTTGCAATGAGTGCAAGATGGCTTTCCTTCTTCTCTCTTTACAGTGGCGGTTTTTTTGTCCTTCTTTTTAAACTTCTTAAACTGCTTATGTGGGAGATTGGAAGGTTTCTTTGTGGGAT
Organism: Picea sitchensis; assembly: GCA_010110895.2. Taxonomy (NCBI): domain Eukaryota; kingdom Viridiplantae; phylum Streptophyta; class Pinopsida; order Pinales; family Pinaceae; genus Picea; species Picea sitchensis. The sequence goes on from SNQJ01S0004526.1 coordinate 216,761, forward strand.
CTTCTTGAACATGCTTTCCCCTATTTTCAAGGTGAGTGGCTTAAACACAAAATTCATCAAGATTGGTGGGGTTAAACAATAGCAAAGTATGACGAATATAACTGTGAAGTGCGCCGATATACTTCATTAAAGTTTCATAAGAATCCAAAGGAATGTTTAATGCAAGAGCTTACTTCCTAAAAAAAATCGTGAAACTTTGTACAGTTTGACCCTTAATTTGTATTAAAGTTTGTCATTCCATCATTAGTTTATGTAAATAACCCAATGGGTAAAATTGCTTCCTTATCGTTGATTTAAATTCTAGACATGAGGAAAGAAGATTACCACACTTACCTATGTCATGAAGTTTGTTCTCCCACCATACGAGAGTGGTTCCTTCCAACTGAAGAGAAGCCAATTGTACTTTAACTTCCTCTTCATCAATCTGTTGAACACGAAAATATAATTCAACCTTCCAGATCCAATTATCTAGATTTTCAGGATTAGCGTCTCCATTAAACATAGGTAAAGCAAATTTTACATAAAGCTTTAATAATGGTTTCTTAAAAGAAATTTTATGGCTAGAATTATGAGAATGATGAGAATGCTCAGAGGAAGAAGAGTTAGAACTTGATGGTGAATATGGAGGCTCAGGAGGGTCTCCTCCAACCCCTTGATTCACTGAAGCATTATCATCTGCTTGTGCTTCCTTTTTCTTAACTTTCTTCTTCAGCCTCTTCTTGTAGTCTCCATACATTCGCTCGACCATTTCTGACATGCAATAAAAGACCGTATGGAAGTTTTTCTCCTATTAATCACGCTTGTCCTCTTCGACCATTTTCTTCCTTTGGGATGCATAACCAACTTCGAGATTGAAAGTCTTAAGAGTTCCTTCACCATGTTTATGCTTGGCCCTGGTAAGAATTCACACTCAACAATTCAAGTCAAAGATGATTGCTCTGATACCAACATGATCCAGGATCTTTTCATCGATGTGACTTATAAAGAATTGTATTAAATGAGCATAAATTGAATTGCATCGTAAAGAAGGAATAAATCAATAATGAGGAGACATAAGCATCAGATTTGAACACAAAAAACTTGATAACAGAGTTCGTCCGTGATGGACTACGTCTCTGGGTCCTGCTCTCAAATGGGTAGGCATTTTTATTAACTCAAAAAAATAATTTGGGAAAATACATAAGTATACCTGATCTAGGTAGATATCAATGGCCACCTGCCTTTTCCAACTCACTCAAAACAGTTTTCTGGTCATTTTGGCAATTTACTATTTTTAGCAATTTTTAACTTCCGGGGCCATTTTCAGGGCCTAAATGAAGGTTTTTCAGGATTGAGATTCTCAATGATATTCAAGGGCTTTAATTGAACCCCCAAAATGAATCTCCTCAATGATACCTTTCCAATGGGATATCGTGCGCCTAAAACGGAGATCGCATGCAAACATTACAACCCCGGGAAGTTGATGTACTTACTTACCCAAATGGGGCCCACATGACTTTTGGCGCTTCATCTCCTAGGGTTAGGTTTTTGGATGTGTAGGGTTTTTGACATTCCTGTTTATTGTAAAGAGGCCTTCAGAGCCTCATGGTAATCATATTATTACGAATGAGCACAACCATCACATCTCTTCTCAGAGATAAGTCGTCGCCATTCCAACAAGCTTGTTTTCCGCTGCATTTTACAGTTTCAGCTTATTTCCTTATTCAATAGAAAACCAGTTTTACTGTATCTATGTTATTCTGTGTTAAGAATCTTTAATAATTTGTATTCATTTCGTTCTACTCATAAAATCTGGATCAATGGTATTAGAGTGGTTTTCTCCTTGTCGTCTTAATGCATGTCCCCAATGAGGTCAGGCTACAAAGAATTGGGTCTTGAGCTTGTTTCTCTTGAGGACAAAAGATCTCGCATGCCCAAGATACCTATCATGGCAGAAGAAAATAAAGATGATGGGACATGATATCCTTTCAAAATGTTTCTTGAGAAATCCCTCACACAACAGATGAATGAGATGATGGATAGTTTCGCGCAAATCCTTCGGAGGTTACCAACAAGCAACACATCTTCCTTGAGCAGAGGCGCCGCCCCCTTCAATGTACAAAGAAACTTCGATATTCCTATATTTGAAGGTCAGATAGACGCAAATGTTGTAGACAAGTGGTTGAATCTACTAGAAGGGTATTTTTCTTTCCATAACTTTTTCAATAGAGAAAAGATTACTTTTGCACTCCTCAAAGTCGTTCCCCATGTCAAAGATTGGTGGGAAACTTTCTGTGAGCAAAAGGAAACAGAGTAACCCTCATTATTTACAATTGCGGCCACTTGGGAATCCTTCAGGAATGTTATTAAGGAACAATACTACCCTATCAGAAGTTATGATGACTTGTATACAAAATGGACCACACTACAACAAGAAAGAGACCAAGCAGTTCCAGAGTTCACAAATATCTTCCATACCTTGCGCACCAAGATGGGTATCAAAGATTCAGAGATACATCTGGTGCTCAAGTATCGCGGTGATTTGCATAAATACATCCAGACCAAAATGGAATTTCTGGACATCTCGTCCTTTGGCGCGGCCTACTGATATGTCGTCAAAATTGAGCAGAAGATCAAACAAAAGATGCGACAATTTGGGCCTGGGAATCCCTCACAAAAAAAGCCAGGAAGGGGCAGCCCCAACCCACAGAACAAAGGATAGAGAAAATATGGACAATATCAGGACAACCAGTCCAAGTCAGAAGCAAAGAAGCACACCGGAAATACAAAGAAAGATACCGGGAAGTGGTGCGACTTCCATAAGAGCCCTTGGCATAACACTGTTGACTGCCACTCAAAGTAGTCGCTGGTGGCCGAAGTGCAAGCCTCTGAATCCGATGCGAGTTCTGACTCTGATTCAAAACCAGAAAGGGGAAGATGGATCATTGACATAGAACCCAGTGCCACCATTGCTACCACCAAGCTCCAACCTGGTGAACCAGATGAGCCAGAATAAGGTGAGCTCCTCTTCCATTCATAGATGTGGGTAAAAGGCACCTCGTTGCACTTCATCGTTGATAATGGTAGACAAAATAACCTCATCTCAGCACAGGTCATCAAGCCACTAGCCCTGCCGACAACGCCGCACCCACAACCCTACACCATTGGATGGCTCTGCCAAAGAAGCGATCTCTGCGTCAGCTAACAGTCACAACTGTCGTACGACATCAAGCCCTTCAAAGACGAGGTATTGTGTGATGTTTCTCCTCTCGAAGTTTGTAATGTTCTATTGGGACAACCTTATTTATGGAAACATCATGTTGTATATGAGTCTAGGCCTCATAGTGTTATTATTACTTTGAACATGAAATTGTACAGGGTACTCGAGGTAGTCCCACCTAGTGCTATTTCCTTGATCTCTGCCAAGAAATGCAAGAAGGTCATCTCTCAGACCAAGAAATTTGTCTTCTTTGTGATTTGCTCTCGAAGTGAGCGAAATATCATAGCCACATTAAAGGCCTCCACGACCGATCTCTCCACACTACAGAAGCAAGTGGATAAGGTCATGGACGAATACTCAGATATCTTCTCCTCTCCTACCGAGGTACCTCTACACTGCCAGGTCAAGAATCCCATCGATCTGACCCCAGGTGCACCACTACCCAATGGTTCTATCTACCACCGCTCTCTGTTAGAAAATGAGGAGATCAAGAGAAAAATCCAATAATTTCTCCAAAAGGGGCACATACGTCCCATCTCATCGCCTTGTGGGATCCCAATCGTGCTAGTACAGAAGAAAGACAAGACCTGGCGACTCTTCATTGATTACCAAGACCTAAATAAAATCACAGTCCGAAACCGGTACCCGATTCCCCAAATCGACGACCTCCTTGATCAGCTCACGGGGGCCAAATACTTCAGTAAGATTGATCTGAAGTTTGGCTACCACCAGGTCCCAATAGAATAGATAGATGTATGGAAAATCACCTTCAAGTCAAAAGAAGGTCTTTTTGAATGGTTGGTCATGCCCTTTGGTTTGAAAAATGCTCCAACAAATTTTATGAGGATGATGGATGATATCCTACAACCTTTCACCAATAATTTTTTAGTGGTGTATCTGGATGACATCCTCATCTACAACAAGACTTGGGTGAAACACTTGCAACATATTCAATAGGTTCTGCACACCCTACGACAGCACAAACTATATGCAAACTTGAAAAAAATCTCCTTTGGCATGGACATGGTCCATTACTTAAACTACATCGTTGATCGACATGGTGTGCATGTTGATCCAGCCAAGATCCAGGTCATCCGTGACTGGCCAACCCTAACCACACTCACTGAAATTCAGAGCTTATTGGGCCTCGCTAATTTCTGTCACAGGTTCGTGTTGGGATTATCTCATATCACATGGGCCCTCAGCCAAGTAACCAGGGGTGGTGGTAAGGCAAAATTTGTGTGGGGTCTGTCCCAACAACAAGCCTTCGATGAATTAAAGAACCATTTGTGCTAATCCCTGGTACTTTCATTACCGGACATGCAACATCCCTTTGAGATCAAGACAAATGATTCAGACTATGTTGTGGGTGTCGTTCTCACTCAACATGACCACCCCGCGGCATATCATTGTGAGACACTATCAAATGTTTTCCATAAGTACCCTACTTATGACATAGAAATGTACTCCATTGTGCAAGCCTACCACTAGTGGAGACATTACATTCTTGGGAAGGAGACAGTCATACACACTGATCAAAAGACACTACAGTTCATGCAAACCTAAGGAAAATTGCAGAATGACCGCCATCAGAAGTGGTCCACATACTTACAGCAGTTCCACCTCAACATCAAGTATAAAACATGAAGTACCAATCAAGTTTCTGATTGCCTCAGCCGACCTCCAGTCGCGACACTCACCATGATGCTAGACTCTTGCGGCCACGAGACCTCTGGATGGCCCCACCTCTATGAGACAGACCCTAACTTCTCCACCACCTACCAAATGTTGGGCGCCAACTCAATGGTTGCTAATTTCCATCTTCAAGATGGGTTGTTGTACCGTTTGGGCCATCTTTGCATTCCATCAAGCGAGCATGTGAAGCTGATTTGGGAAGCTCACTACAGTTGGGTGGCAGGACACTTTGGTATCAAAAAGACAGTGGCAGTGCTGTAGAAACATTTCTACTAGCCGAAACTTCGACAGGCTGTCGACAAGTATATCAAGTCCTGCACCATCTGTGCTATTACCAAATCGACCACTAAGAAACAAGGCATGTACATCCCTCTTCCTACTCCTGACAGGCCATGGGAATCCATCTCAATGGACTACATGTAGGGCCTTCTGTCCACCAAGAGGGGAAATGACTGTGTTTTTTTGGTTGTTGATCACTTGTCCAAGATGGCGATTCTAGCCGCCTGCAAGAAGAAAATCACAACAAAAGCCACTGCCAAACTCTTCTTTGAACGAGTATGGGTACATTTTTGGATCCCACAAACCATTATCTCAGACCATGACAGTCTGTTCCTTAGCACATTCTGGTCGAGCTTCTGGTCACTGTTGGATACCAAGCTCACCAAATCCACTACCTTCCACCCCTATACACATGGCCAAACTGAGGTCGTCAATCGGATGATCATACATACCCTGCGCAGGTACAATTCAAAACACCCCCGCACATGGGATAAGAGTTTTCCCTATGTCCAACATAGCTACAACTGAGACCTGCATAGCTCAACTGGCCACAACCCCTTTTAGTTGGGGTTGGGATTCCAACCATTGGGCCCCATGGATGTTGCACTACCCCTGGTGACCACCTTGGTCGAATCGTCCCCTGCTCCACCAGAAGCTAACAAATCCACCTTGTTCATTGAGCGGATCCAACACATCTTCCAACAGGTTCAGGATACTCTACAAAAGTCTAATGCCAAGTACACGCAGCGCCATGATCAACATCGGGTGCCACATAAGTTTCAAGTGGGAGACAAAGTTTGGTTGCACTTGCAGAAAGAATGATTACAGGGCCCCATCAGAAGCTTCGCCCATTCCGTTATGGGTCATACACCACCACCAAGTCTATGGGTGACAATGATTTTGAGCTCAACATTCCCCCTTTCCTTGGCCTGCACCTAGTCTTCAACATGGCTCTCCTTCGACCATATTTCCCACCATTATTGGACACCTCAGAGATAACCAAGTAGTTGAAACCAACGACGCTCAACCCTGACTGCATGAAACATGCATCCAATGATCAGATTTTGGACACACAGATCAAGGGCAATCGACAACGAAGGATCCAGCTTTATCGAGTCGTCAAAGCAAGGTAGCTCCTGCACCAAGGCAAGTGGCTCACCCAGGGCCAATTTCAGCAGAAATTTCCTCATTTGATAGGGGAACTCAACACAATGGAGACCATTGCTTCCTAGGGAGGGAGGATTGATCTAGGTGAATATCAGTGGCCACCCACCTTTTCCAACTCGCTCAAAACAATTTTCTAGCAATTTTGGCAATTTACTATTTTTAGCAGTTTTTAACTTCCGAGGCCATTTTGAGGGCCTAATTGAAGATTTTTCGAGATCGATCTTCTCAATGATATCCAAAGGCTCTGATTGAGCCCCCAAAATGAATCTCCTCGACAATACATTTCCAACGGGTTATCGTGCGCCTAAAACAAAGATCGTATGCAAAAGTTACGACCCCGAGAAGTTGATGTACTAACTTACCCAAATGGGGCCCACATGACTTTTGGCGCTTCATCTCCTAGGGTTAGGTTTTTGGATGTCTAGGGTTTTTGACNGAAGCTTCGCCCATTCCGTTATGGGTCATACACCACCACCAAGTCTATGGGTGACAATGATTTTGAGCTCAACATTCCCCCTTTCCTTGGCCTGCACCTAGTCTTCAACATGGCTCTCCTTCGACCATATTTCCCACCATTATTGGACACCTCAGAGATAACCAAGTAGTTGAAACCAACGACGCTCAACCCTGACTGCATGAAACATGCATCCAATGATCAGATTTTGGACACACAGATCAAGGGCAATCGACAACGAAGGATCCAGCTTTATCGAGTCGTCAAAGCAAGGTAGCTCCTGCACCAAGGCAAGTGGCTCACCCAGGGCCAATTTCAGCAGAAATTTCCTCATTTGATAGGGGAACTCAACACAATGGAGACCATTGCTTCCTAGGGAGGGAGGATTGATCTAGGTGAATATCAGTGGCCACCCACCTTTTCCAACTCGCTCAAAACAATTTTCTAGCAATTTTGGCAATTTACTATTTTTAGCAGTTTTTAACTTCCGAGGCCATTTTGAGGGCCTAATTGAAGATTTTTCGAGATCGATCTTCTCAATGATATCCAAAGGCTCTGATTGAGCCCCCAAAATGAATCTCCTCGACAATACATTTCCAACGGGTTATCGTGCGCCTAAAACAAAGATCGTATGCAAAAGTTACGACCCCGAGAAGTTGATGTACTAACTTACCCAAATGGGGCCCACATGACTTTTGGCGCTTCATCTCCTAGGGTTAGGTTTTTGGATGTCTAGGGTTTTTGACAATCCTATTTATTGTAAAAAGGCCTTCAGAGCCTCATGGTAATCATCTTCTTTCGAATGAGCGTAGCCGTCACATCTCTTCTCATAGATAAGTCGTCACCATTCCAACAAGCTTGTTTTCCGCTGCATTTTACAGTTTCAACTTATCTTCTTATTGAATAGAAAACTAGTTTTACTGTATCTCTGTTATTCTATGTTAAGCATCTTTTAATAATTTATATTCATTTCGTTCTGCTCATAAAGTCTGGATCAATACCTCATTCTAGAGTTAAGCTACAAAAGCTTTGCTCAGATCAGAAAACAAACAACACCACTGAATTCGTGGCATCAAATTACCCAAACACAACTGTCTCTACGCCTCGATCTGAGTCTGGCACTTCCAGGCCCCTGAGGAAATTCACCTCGGTTTTTGTGCCTGCCCATGCAATTAATTCATGGGAAAATTTATCGAAAATCGTGCCCTATTCATATGGTCGCACCCTAGTCTGAACCTGAACTCTTGCAGACTTGGCTTCTTAAGTAAAAGTGGAGGCAGAAGTACCAACATAGCCGTTAGGCTAGTTGGTTGGCAGAGTTATATTAAAAGCATAGTGGTTGGGGGAGGTCTCGGGGTCAAGCCCACAAGCCTCCCCTTTTTGGCACTTTGTTACAACAACCCCAAGTTGGCGCTAACCATTGGCGGTGACTGCTATATATGGTGAAAAGATAGTGGTTAGCCAGATATGACATAGCTTTAATCTTGGTGGATCACTGCTAGTTTGGTGAACCGACCAGATTTTGCGAATCTTGCCACTATTTTGGCGGATTTGTATTTATTGTATATATTTTTAAAAAAAATCGGTTGTTAGCCCTCATTGGGCATTTCCCTGCTACCACATAGTAGCCCATGACTGGGCCACATGGCGGCCACTCATTGGCCCACGTCACCTTCTTGCACAGTCACTGCCACGTCATCTCTTCCTAGTCAACTTGCCACATCATTAGATAGGTGGTTGTACGGTCTGCCACGTGGTTGTACAAACTACCACGTGGCACCCTTTCATTGGTCCACGGATTTGCCCGAAAAGTCCAAAAATGAGTGACATGTGGTGGCCTCTGGTGTTTCCACGTCACCATGCTGACGTTAGCATGGCATGTGTCGCCCTCTGCGTGTGCCACGTATACCATACGGACGATGACATCATCTGTACTAGTGCTGACGTCAACAGTACAGATGCTAATTCATCCCAGTTGACTGGGCTAGGTTGACCAAAACTTTGACCGCGAACATCTTTTGATCCGTAACTCTATTTGACGAGTCGTTTACGCCGTTGGAAAGCTTGCGATGCACTCTTCGCAATGATGCCAATTTCACCGAGTTTTGAGGAATTTGAATTTTTTCCCTTTCTTTGTCTGCTGAGGTCATTCTGAGCTACCTGAGTTGCTTATGTAAATTTTGAGTTATCCTTAGTCTCCTCTGGATCCATTTTGGATCATAAAAGCTCTTTGTCTCTTGATGTGCACTTCGTTGTCCTGCATAGGATCCTCTTGCCTTTGTCATAACTTCCTAAATTTGGTTTACTGTGTATCCATTCCTTTTAAATGATCTGTTAAATGATTTAGTTCTAGCTTAACATGCTCTTCGTCGAAAATGCGTAAGGCTTGAGTCACTAAGGTGTTAAGCAATCCAAGTTTTTGGGAAGGAAAATGGTGTGAATCTACATGTAAATATCTGCCAAAGTGCGTAGGTTTCCTGCAGACCTTGTGCGCAAAGGAACCATTTTCTTTCTTGGTGATGTGAACATCCAAAACATATTGCTATTATCCTTTTCAATTTCCATTGTGAACTTAATGTTCACATGTTGATTGTTTAAATGATCGAAGAACTCATCAAATTTGTTCCTCCCATGATGCCAAAGGAAATTTGCGTCGTCAACATATCTTCTCCAACCTTTGGGTTTTAATGGGAAAGAGTCAAGCACCTGCCCTTCAAAGTGTTCCATATAAAGGTTTGCAACCACAGGGGATAGTGGAGACCCCATAGCCACACCTTCTATTTGCTCATAAAAACTACATCGGAAGGTAAAGAAAGTGGATCTCAGGCAAACTCTTACCAACGCCAATGTCTCCTTGTTCGTTAGTTCTTCAATGACCATGATGACATCTTCTATTGGTATCTTGGTATATAGTGATACTACAACAAAACTCACCAACAAATCATTATCTTCTACATGCCAATGCTTGATATCATCCACCCAGTGTGTTGAGTCCTTGACAAATGAGCTCGTTAAGCCGACCAAGGGTTTCAACCTGTTGGCAAGAATTTTTCCAAGAGATATGTAGGAGATCCAATGGTGTTTACAATCGGTCAAAGGGGGATGTTGTCCTTATGGATTTTAGGTAATCCATAAATCTGTGGCACCAAGCAGTTTTTGGGGGTGAGCTTCCTTTTTAGATCTTTGTGGAGAGAGGATTCATTAATGACAAGGAAGACCTCCTTAATGACATGTGTGCTAGGGTCTTTTGCCAACTTCTTATAACGTCTGTTGTTAGTCAAATGATCCAGCGTTTTATCAACATAATCTGATGTATTTAAAACCATTGTAGCGTTACCCTTGTCCTCCTTGAGAATTGTAATGTTCATGTTCAATCTTAGTCCTCTCACAGATGTTTCCTTACTGATGTTTAGCACGTCTTATCTCTTAAAGGAAGAATTCTGAAATGTACGTACACTTTGGTACGTATGAAAATTACATTGACTTCCATACACAAAATCTTCCAAAAACATGGGGACCATTACATTCACTTCCATACACAAAATGTTCCAAAAACATGGGAACCACCATGTTTGGACTCTGTATGCAAAGTTGAATTGATACATCAACCAAAATGTGGATGTACCTTCAGAAAAAAAAAATGTATGTACGTCGCGTGTATTTATTTCAACTTTCTTGATTAAAATTTCCACATATAATCACAGAGAGTATAATTCTTCCATATAATCATTCGCTTCCGTGAACAATTTAATAAAATATCTGTCTCAAAAAAATTATTTAAATCGTGCCAATGCTTCTTGCGGGCACTTTATTCCACGTTGCGAAGTTTTCCCGCGTTCTCGTAAAAAATTGAGTCAAAATGCTTTTTCGCCCAACGATTCAAACTCGTGATTCTTGTGGCATTGATAAATTTTATGTTTGGTAAGCTTTTCGGTGTAATCCTATTTATGAATCCAATGTTACAAATTAGATCTTAATACATGCTAATGACAATGGGGAGTGTAATGTTCGTTTTGGTAAGAAATATTCCCTTTAATTATATTCTGAAAGGTTCATATTAAATAGCAATCAAAGTGATTTTAATAAAGTCATCTTAAACATTAAAATTAAAATGACAAATTTTGTAAGATGTGAAATGTTAGGATTAAG
>SNQJ01S0004526.1:241849-256947 GCA_010110895.2 Picea sitchensis
AGGCCCGCCTGTGAACATTGCTTTCAGATTCAAAGTGTTATTTATGTTGTTATTCTTATATCATTTCAGTGTTATTGTGGTGAATGTTCTGGTTATATTGTTTTTATTCTGCCATTACTAGCATTTTATTTCAGTTCTGCATACATTTTATATCTGGTATATTACAGTGGTTCTTGGCACCAACAAAGGATTTTAAAAGGGGAATTGGGATTAGTTTCCTCAGTCTCTCTAGAGCTTGAAATCATGGAAAATCGTAATCATATAGGTTGTTTCCCTGTGTGAGATTACAGACATGCCACGTCTTACAAAGACAAGAGGCTCACATAGTAGATAATAGGACACACACACAATAATCAAAACTACATCTTTACATATCCATATCTACATAAGTTTTTTAGTTCCGAACCTCATTGAGTTGACTAAAAATAAAACTAATCTAGATCCATCTTAAATGATCAAAATATATATAGCTCAACGGATTTTATTCTGTGAGGTTAACATGGATTTATGTTGATTTATCCTCATATCTATTCAAATTGTTAATGTAGTAGCTTGAACACCCTATGTAAAATGTAAATACCTCATCAAAATCCATTGCATAGAGATCTTTCTCACTCAGTTGCCTTTGAAATATTTGGAAAGGAGGTGGATGATTTTCATGTACTTCTTTAATTGAAGACAAAAATGATTGATGTTGTTAAGTGTATGGAGGTAGCGTTCATAATGTACTACTAGTGGATCAATGGGAAACCCAATATTGTACTTGACTTTTGATATATATATATATATATATATATATATATAATTATAATTTTAAGGTCATTGTTAAGCCATACACCAAATTGGTGTATGCAGCCCCTTGTTTGTGGAACAAATGACCTTTGCACAACAATTTGACTACTAAAATCTATACTTACCCTAACCCCCTCTAGATTTGAGCATGTGGCCTCTTAGGAGGAAACACACGTTCTTAACCATTAGACTCACTCACGTTCGGATTAATTATATATGTTTGTAATTGATTTTTATGTATAGTATTGTTTAATGCAAGCTTACATGTTTATAATTTAATCTCTTTCTAATTCACATGTATGACACGTAGTTGATTTGATGTATAGTATTCTTTAATGCAAGTTTACATGTATATAATTTAATCTCCTTCTAATTCACATGTATGACATTTTTATTGATTATTTACCTATATACTTTTTATATTTTTATTGATATTGGATTAATATCAATAGTATATAATGATATTATACAAATTCATGACAATTAATAACGTATGCACATCATATAAATGTATATTGAATAATAATGATACCAAAAAATGACAACAATTGATGGTGCATTAAACTAGTAAATATACTACAAATTGGTCAAATCCCACTAGTGTGATTGGTTTTGATGGGCCTCATTATGTAAGGAAGTTGAGGTTCAAAACTCGGCTAGTTGAGAGGAGACACCTAAAAATCCATATATGCTAAGGGTTGGTGTGGCCCAAGTCGGGTGCGATCCCTGGGTGATTTTAACGGTTTAGAGATGTATGAGTCATGGCTTCTTAAATCATAGGCTAGTCCCACAAGTCATGGACAAACTAGCAAACAAAAAATATATATACTACAAATTGACGACAATTATACTACCAGTTAACAAATCATATCAACCAATTAAAGACTAAAAGAAATACTACTAAAATTTAGTCATGTTATAAAGGACTAGTATTATACTACCATTAGTCACCTCCCCAAACAATAACAATTTATATACATGTTTTAGTTGTTTTTGTGATAACAAATTAACTAATGTGTCCTAGTCAAACAAGGAAACACGTGGTGGAGGGGTTGATTACCTAGTCATGACTATATCATAAACAAACCACTCAGAGGGTGTGACAAGGTTATTTATTGAAACTACAAGATAAGATGCATCTACATCTCTCTTGGGTGACACCCACTACGGATTTGTCATTGAGATCTTCCACTAGCCTAATTTGTTATTCTTTGGATTTTGGCTTAAAAAACCTTTGCTTTTAGATAAGGTTCATTCATACGACTTGTCTCTAGACAAAGTCTACATGTGAAGGTTATGTTCCCGTAATATGGTTGTTGGGTCTATTTATATCTTGACAATTTAGAAAGAATTTGTTTCGGAGATCTTTACTTGGATTAAGTTTTACACATATTATAACATAGGTGAAAATACCTTTATCCACTTGAGTTAGAGTTTTCCTAATAAATTTATATATATATTTTTAGGGTTTCTTATTCCCACATGTACATATGAAGGCGAGATTCCATAATCTCATCCTAACTAGAATTGAGAATATAGATATTCAAGCGAAGTTAAATTCAAAGAACCATGATTTGACGAAGATGACAACTCTATCTCAAAACCATAGTCTCTCCTCCATGAGATTTCTATAGTCTTCTCGATTTTACTTAAGATGTATTTTACTCTTATTCCTTGATCTCTCATTTAAATTGTATCATGATCCAAGTTCTTGATTTCACTTAGTTATCGCTTAATCCTAACATTTCACATCTTACAAAATTTGTCATTTTAATTTTAATGTTTAAGATGACTTTATTAAAATCACTTTGATTGCTATTTAATATGAACCTTTCAGAATATAATTAAAGGGAATATTTCTTACCAAAACGAACATTACACTCCCCATTGTCATTAGCATGTATTAAGATCTAATTTGTAACATTGGATTCATAAATAGGATTACACCGAAAAGCTTACCAAACATAAAATTTATCAATGCCACAAGAATCACGAGTTTGAATCGTTGGGCGAAAAAGCATTTTGACTCAATTTTTTACGAGAACGCGGGAAAACTTCGCAACGTGGAATAAAGTGCCCGCAAGAAGCATTGGCACGATTTAAATAATTTTTTTGAGACAGATATTTTATTAAATTGTTCACGGAAGCGAATGATTATATGGAAGAATTATACTCTCTGTGATTATATGTGGAAATTTTAATCAAGAAAGTTGAAATAAATACACGCGACGTACATACATTTATTTTTTTCTGAAGGTACATCCACATTTTAGTTGATGTATCAATTCAACTTTGCATACAGAGTCCAAACATGGTGGTTCCCATGTTTTTGGAACATTTTGTGTATGGAAGTGAATGTAATGGTTCCCATGTTTTTGGAAGATTTTGTGTATGGAAGTCAATGTAATATTCATACGTACCAAAGTGTACGTACATTTCAGAATTCTTCCTTTAAGAGATAAGACGTGCTAAACTTCCCAGTAGAAACAGAAACATCAGTAAGGAAACATCTGTGAGAGGACTAAGATTGAACATGAACATTACAATTCTCAAGGAGGACAAGGGTAACGCTACAATGGTTTTAAATACATCAGATTATGTTCATAAAACTCTGGATCATTTGACTAACAACAGACGTTATAAGAAGTTGGCAAAAGACCCTACCACACGTCATTAAGGAGGTCTTCCTTGTCATTAATGAATCCTCTCTCCATGAAGATCTAAAAAGGAAGCTCACCCCCAAAAACTGCTTGGTGCCACAGATTTATGGATTACCTAAAATCCATAAGGACAACATCCCCCTTCGACCGATTGTAAACACCATTGGATCTCCTACATATCTCTTGGAAAAATTCTTGCCAACAGGTTGAAACCCTTGGTCGTCTTAACGAGCTCATTTGTCAAAGACTCAACACACTGGGTGGATGATAACAAGCATTGGCATGTAGAAGATAATGATTTGTTGGTGAGTTTCGTTGTAGTATCACTATATACCAAGATACCAATAGAAGATGCCATCATGGTCATTGAAGAACTAACGAACAAGGAGACATTGGCGTTGGTAAGAGTTTGCCTGAGATCCACTTTCTTTACCTTCCGGTGTAGTTTTTATGAGCAAATAGAAGGTGTGGCTATGGGGTCTCCGCTATCCCCTGTGGTTGCAAACCTTTATATGGAACACTTTGAAGGGCGGGTGCTTGACTCTTTCCCATTAAAACCCAAAGGTTGGAGAAGATACGTCGACGACGCAAATTTCCTTTGGCATCATGGGAGGAACAAATTTGATGAGTTTTTCGATCATTTAAACAATCAACATGTGAACATTAAGTTCACAATGGAAATTGAAAAGGATAATAGAAATATGTTTTGGATGTTCGCATCACCAAGAAAGAAAATGGTTCCTTTGCGCACAAGGTCTGCAGGAAACCTACGCACATTGGCAGATATTTACATGTAGATTCACACCATTTTCCTTCCCAAAAACTTGGATTGCTTAACACCTTAGTGACTCAAGCCTTATGCATTTTCGACGAAGAGCATGTTAAGCTAGAACTAAATCATTTAACAGATCATTTAAAAGGAATGGATACACAGTAAACCAAATTTAGGAAGTTATGACAAAGACAAGAGGATCCTATGCAGGACAACGAAGTGCACATCAAGAGACAAAGAGGTTTTATGATCCAAAAGGGATCCAGAGAAGACTAAGGATAACTCAAAATTCACATAAGCAATTCAGGTAGCTCAGAATGACCTCAGCAGACAAAGAAAGGGAAAAAATTCAAATTCCTCAAAACTCAGTGAAATTGGCATCATTGCGAAGAGTGTGTTGCAAGCTTTCCAATGGCGTAAACGACTCGTCAAATAGAGTTACAGATCAAAAGATGTTTGCGGTCAAAGTTTTGGTCAACCTAGCCCAGTCAATAGGGATGAATTAGCATCTGTACTGCTGACGTCAGCACTAGTACAGATGATGTCATCGTCCATATGGTATATGTGGCACACGCAAAGGGCGACATGTGCCATGCTAACGTCAACATGGTGACATGGCAACACCAGAGGCTGCCACATGTCACTCATTTTTGGACTTTTTGGGCAAATCCGTGGACCAATGAAAGGGTGCCACGTGGTAGTTTGTACAACCACGTGGCAGACCGTACAACCACCTGTCTGATGATGTGGCAAGCTGACCAGGAAGAGATGACATGGCAGTGACTGTGCAAGAAGGTGACGTGGGCCAATGAGTGGCTGCCACGTGGCCCAGTCATGGGATACTATGTGGCAGCAGGGAAATGCCCAATGAGGGCTAACAACCAAATTTTTAAAAAAATATATACAATAAATACAAATCCGCCAAAATAGTGGCAAGATCCACAAAATCTGGTCGGTCCGCCAAACTAGCAGTCATCCACCAAGATTAAAGCTCTGTCATATCTGGCTAACCACTATCTCTCCGCCATATATAGCAGTTGCCTCCCATGGTTAGCGCCAACTTGGGGTTGTTGTAACAAAGTGCCAAAAAGGGGAGGCCTGTGGGCTTGACCCCGAGACCTCCCCCAATCACTATGCTTTTAATATAACTCTGCCAACCAACTAGCCTAACGGCTATGTTGGTACTTCTGCCTCCGCTTTTACTTAAGAAGCCAAGTCTGCAAGAGTTCAGGTTCAGACCAAGGTGCGGCCATATGAATAGGGCATGATTTTTGATAAATTTTCCCATGAATTAATTGCATGGGCAGGCATAGAAACCGAGGTGAATTTCCTCAGGGGCCTGGAAGTGCCAAACTCAGATCGAGGCGTGGAGACAGTTGTTTTTGGGTAATTTGATGCCACGAATTCAGTGGTGCTGTTTGTTTTCTGATCTAAGCAAAGCTTCTATAGCTTAACTCTAGAATGAGGTATTGATCTGGACTTTATGAGCAGAACGAAATGAATACAAATTATTAAAAGATGCTTAACATAGAATAACAGAGATATAGTAAAACTAGTTTTCTATTCAATAAGAAAATAAGCTGAAACTGTAAAATGCAGCGGAAAACAAGCTTGTTGGAATGGTGGCGACTTATCTCTGAGAAGAGATGTGACGACTACGCTCATTCGCAAGAAGATAATTACCATGAGGCTCTGAAGGCCTTTTTACAATAAGTAGGATTGCCAAAAACCCTAGACATCCAAAAACCTAACCCTAGGAGATGAAGCGCCAAAAGTCATGTGGGCCCCGTTTGGGTAAGTTAGTACATCAACTTCTTGGGGTCGTAAATTTTGCATACGATCTTTGTTTTAGGCGCATGATAACCTATTGGAAAGGTATCATCAAGGAGATTCATTTTGGGGGCTCAATCAGAGCCTTTGGATATCATTGAGAAGATCGATCTCGAAAAACCTTCAATTAGGCACTCAAAATGGCCTCGGAAGTTAAAAACTGCTAAAAATAGTAAATTGCCAAAATTGCCAGAAAATTGTTTTGAGCGAGTTGGAAAAGGTGGGTGGCCACTGATATTCACCTAGATCAATCCTCCCTCCCTAGGAAGCAATGATCTCCATTGTGTTGAGTTCCCCCATCAGATGAAGAAATTTTTGCTGAATTTGGCCCTGGGTGAGCCACTTGCCTTGGTGCAGGAGCTACCCTGCTTTGACGACTCGATAAAGCTGGATCCTTTCGTTGTCGATTGCCCTTGATCTGTGTGTCCAAAATCTGATCACTGGATGCATGTTTCATGCAGTCAGGGTTGAGCGTCGTTTGTGTCAACTACTCTGTTATCTCTAAGGTGTCCAATAATGGTGGGAAATATGGTTGAAGGAGAGCCATGTTGAAGACTAGGTGCAAGCCAAGGAAAGGGGGAATGTTGAGCTCAAAATCATTGTCACCCATAGACTTGGTGGTGGTGTATGACCCATAACGGAGTGGGCGAAGCTTCCGATGGGGCCCTGTAATCATTCTTTCTGCAAGTGCAACCAAACTTTGTCTCCCACTTGAAACTTATGTGGCACCCGATGTTGATCATGGCGCTGTGTGTACTTGGCATTAGACTTCTATAGAGTATCCTGAACATGTTGGCGGATGTGTTGGATCTTCTCAATGAACAGGGTGGCTTTGTTAGCTTCTAGTGGAGCAGGGGACGATTTGACCGAGGTGGTCACCAGGGGTAGTGCAACATCCATGGGGCCCAATGGTTGGAATCCCAACCCCACCTAAAAGGGGTTGTGGCCAGTTGAGCTATGCAGGTCTCAGTTGTAGCTATGTTGGACATAGGGAAAACTCTCATCCCATGTGCGGGGGTGTTTTGAATTGTACATGCGCAGGATATGTACGATTATCCGATTGACGACCTCAGTTTGGCCATGTGTATAGGGGTGGAAGGTAGTGGATTTGGTGAGCTTGGTATCCAACAGTGACCAGAGGATCGACCAGAATGTGCTAAGGAACCAACTGTCATGGTCTGAGATAATGGTTTGTGGGATCCAAAAATGTACCCATACTCGTTCAAAGAAGAGTTTGGCAATGGATTTTGTTGTGATTTTCTTCTTGCAGGCGGCTAGAATCGCCATCTTGGACAAGTGATCAACAACCAAAAAAACACAGTCATTTCCCCTCTTGGTGGACGGGAGGCCCAACATGTAGTCCATTGAGATGGATTCCCATGGCCTGTCAGAAGTAGGAAGAGGGGTGTACATGCCTTGTTTCTTAGTGGTCGGTTTGGTAATAGCACAGATGGTGTAGGACTTGATATACTTGCCGACATCCTGTCGAAGTTTCGGCTAGTAGAAATGTTTCTATAGCATTGACACTGTCTTTTTGATACCAAAGTGTCCTGCCACCCAACTGTAGTGAACTTCCCAAATCAGCTTTGCGTGCTCGCTTGATGGAATGCAAAGATGGCCCAAACGGTACAACAACCCATCTTGAAGATGGAAATTAGCAACCATTGAGTTGGTGCCCAACATTTGGTAGGTGGTGGAGAAGTTAGGGTCTATCTCATAGAGGTGGTACCATCCAGAGGTCTCGTGGCCGCAAGAGTCTAGCACCGTGGTGAGTGTCGCGACTGGAGGTTGGTTGGGGCAATTAGAAACTTGATTGGTACGTCTTGTTTTATACGTGATGTTGAGGTGGAACTGTTGTAAGTATGTGGACCACTTCTGATGGCGGTCATTCTGCAATTTTCTTTGGGTCTGCATGAACTGTAGTGTCTTTTGATTAGTGTGTATGACTGTCTCCTTCCCAAGAATGTAATGTCTCCACTGGTGGTAGGCTTGCACAATGGAGTGCATTTCTATGTCGCAAGTAGGGTACTTACGAAAAACATTTGATAGTGTCTCACAATGATATGCCGCGGGGTGGTTGTGTTGAGTGAGAACAACACCCACAACATAGTCTGAATCATTTGTCTCGATCTCAAAGGGATGTTGCAGGTCCGGTAATGAAAGTACCGAGGATTAACACAAATGGTTCTTTAATTCATCGAAGGCTTGTTGTTGGGACAGACCCCACACAAATTTTGCCTTACCGCCACCCCTGGTTACTTGGCTGAGGGCCCATGTGATATGAGATAATCCCAACACGAACCTGTGACAGAAATTAGCGAGGCCCAATAAGCTCTGAATTTCAGTGAGTGTGGTTAGGGCTGGCCAGTCACGGATGACCTGGATCTTGGCTGGATCCACATGCACACCATGTCGATCAACGATGTAGTATAAGTAATGGACCATGTCCATGCCAAAGGAGATTTTTTTCAAGTTTGCATATAGTTTGTGCTATCGTAGGGTGTGCAGAACCTACTGAATATGCTGCAAGTGTTTTTCCCAAGTCTTGTTGTAGATGAGGATGTCATCCAGATACACCACTACAAAATTATTGGTGAAAGGTTGTAGGATATCATCCATCATCCTCATAAAATTTGTTGGAGCATTTTTCAAACCAAAGGGCATGACCAACCATTCAAAAAGAACTTCTTTTGACTTGAAGGCGATTTTCCATACATCTATCTATTCTATTGGGACCTGGTGGTAGCCAAACTTCAGATCAATCTTACTAAAGTATTTGTCCCTCGTGAGCTGATCAAGGAGGTCGTCGATTTGGGGAATCGGGTACCGGTTTCTGACTATGATTTTATTTAGGGCTTGGTAATCAATGTAGAGTCACCAGGTCCTGTCTTTCTTCTGTACTAGCACAATTGGGCTCCCACAAGGCGATGAGCTGGGACGTATGTGCCCCTTTTGGAGCAGTTCTTGGATCTGCCTCTTGATCTCCTCATTTTCTAACAGAGAGCGGTGGTAGACATAACCATTGGGTAGTGGTGCGCCTGGGGTCAGATCGATGGGATTCTTGACCTGGTAGTGTAGAGGTACCTCGGTAGGAGAGGAGAAGATATCTGAGTATTCATCCACAACCTTATCCACTTGCTTTTGTAGTGTGGAGAGATCGGTCGCGGAGGCCCTAGATGTGGCTATGATATTTCGCTCACTCCAAGAGTGAATCACAAAGAAGGCAAATTTCTCAGTCTGAGAGATGACCTTCCTGCATTGCTTGGCAGAGATCAAGGAAATAGCACTAGGTGGGACTGCCTCAGGTACCCTGTACAATTTCATGTTCAAAGTAATAATAACACTACGAGGCCTAGACTCATATACAACATGATGTTTCCATAAATAAGGTTGTCCCAAAAGAACATTACAAACTTCGAGAGGAGCAACATCACACAATACCTCGTCTTTGAAGGGTTTGATGTCGTACGACAGTCGCCATTATTAGCTGATGCAGAGATCGCTTCCTTGGCGGAGCCATCCAATGGTGTAGGGTTGTGGGTGCGGCGTTGTCGGCAGGGCTAGTCGCTTGACGAACTCTACTGAGATGAGGTTATTCTGTCTATCGTTATCAACGATGAAGTGCAACGGGGTGCCTTTTACCCACATCTGTGAATGGAAGAGGAGCTCACCTTCTTCTGTCTCATCTGGTTCACCAGGCTGGAGCTTGGTGGTAGCAATGGTGGCACTGGTTTCTATGTCAACGATCCATCTTCCCCTTTCTGGTTCTGAATCAGAGTCAGAACTCGCATCGGATTTAGAGGCTTTCACTTCGGCCACCAGCGACTACTTTGAGTGGAAGTCAACAGTGTTATGCCAAGGGCTCTTATGGAAGT
Organism: Picea sitchensis; assembly: GCA_010110895.2. NCBI lineage: Eukaryota > Viridiplantae > Streptophyta > Pinopsida > Pinales > Pinaceae > Picea > Picea sitchensis. Next base: position 251,779 of record SNQJ01S0004526.1, read on the forward strand.
CACACCACTTCCCGGTATCTTTCTTTGTATTTCCGGTGTGCTTCTTTTCTTCCGAATTGGACTGGTTTTCCTGATATTGTCCATCTTTTCTCTGTCCTTTGTTCTGTGGGTTGGGGCTGCCCCTTCCTGGCTTTTTTTATGAGGGATTCCTAGGCCCAAATTGTCGCGTCTTTTGTTTAAGCTTCTGCTCAATTTTGATGACATATCGGTAGGCTGCGCCCAAGGATGAGATGTCCAAAAATTCCATTTTGGTCTGGATGTATCTATGCAAATCACTGTGATACTTGAGCACCAGATGTATCTCTGAATCTTTGATACCCATCTTGGTGCGCAAGGTATGGAAGATATTTGTGAACTCTGGAATTGCTTGGTCTCTTTCTTGTCGTAGTGTGGTCCATTTTGTATACAAGTCGTCATAACTTCTGATAGGGTAGTATTGTTCCTTAATAACATCCCTAAAGGATTCCCAAGTGACCGCAACTGTACATAATGGGGGTTCCTCTGTTTCCTTTTGCTCACAAAAAGTTTCCCACCAATCTTTGACATGGGGAACGACTTTGAGGAGTGCAAAAGTAATATTTTCTCTATTGAAAAAGTTATGGACAGAAAAATACCCTTCTAGTAGATTCAACCACTTGTCTACAACATTTGTGTCTATCTGACCTTCAAATATAGGAATATCGAAGTTGCTTTGTACATTGAAGGGGGCGGCGCCTCCTCTCGAGGAAGATGTGTCGCTTGTTGGTAACCTCCGAAGGATTTGCGCGAAACTATCCATCATCTCATTCATCTATTGTGTGAGGGCTTCCTCAAGCAACATTTTGAAAGGATCTCATGTCCCATCATCTTTATTTTCTTCTTCCATGATAGGTATCTTAGGCATGCGAGATCTTTTGTCCTCAAGAGAAACAAGCTCAAGACCCAATTCTTTGTAGCCTGACCTTGTTGGGGACATGCATTAAGACGACAAGGAGAAAACCACTCTAATACCATTGATCCATATTTTATGAGTAGAATGAAATGAATACAAATTATTAAAGATTCTTAACATAGAATAACATAGATACAGTAAAATTGGTTTTCTATTGAATAAGGAAATAAGCTGAAACTGTAAAATGCAGCGGAAAACAAGCTTGTTGGAATGGCGATGACTTATCTCTGAGAAGAGATGTGATGGCTGTGCTCATTTGCAAGAATATGATTACCATGAGGCTCTAAAGACCTTTTTAGAATAAACAGGAATGTCAAAAACCCTACACATCCAAAAACCTAACCCTAGGAGATGAAGCGCCAAAAGTCATGTGGGCCCCGTTTGGGTAAGTAAGTACATCAACTTCCCGGGGTTGTAACATTTGCATGCGATCTCCATTTTAGGTGCACGATATCCCATTGGAAAGGTATTGTCGAGGATATTCATTTTGGGGGTTCAATTAGAGCCCTCGAATATCATTGAGAATCTCAATCCTGAAAAACCTTCATTTAGGCCCTCAAAATGGCCCCGAAAGTTAAAAATTGCTAAAAATAGTAAATTGCCAAAATGACCAGAAAACTGTTTTGAGTGAGTTGGAAATGGTGGGTGGCCATTGATATCCACCTGGATCAGGTATACTTATGTATTTTCCCAAATTATTTTTTTGAGTTAATAAAAATGCCTACCCATTTGAGAGCAGGACCCAGAGACGTAGTCCATCAAGGACACACTCTGTTATCAAGTTTTTTGTGTTCAAATCTGATGCTTATGTCTCTTCATTATTGAGTTATTCCTTCTTTACGATGCACTTCAATTTATGCTCATTTAATACAATTCTTTATAAGTCACATCGATGAAAAGATCCTGGATCATGTTGGTATCAGAGCAGTCATCTTTGACTTGAATTGTTGAGTGTGAATTCTTACCAGGGCCAAGAATAAACATGGTGAAAGAACTCTTAAGACTTTCAATATCGAAGTTGGTCATGCATCCCGAAGGAAGAAAATGGTCGAAGAGGACAAGCGTGATTAATAGGAGAAAAACTTCCATACGGTCTTTTATCACATGTCAGAAATGGTCGAGTGAATGTATGGAGACTACAAGAAGAGGATGAAGAAGAAAGTTAAGAAAAAGGAAGCATAAGCAGATGATAATGCTTCAGTGAATCAAGGGGTTGGCGGAGACCCTCCTGAGCCTCCATATTCACCATCAAGTTCTAACTCTTATTCCTCTGAGCATTCTCATAATTCTCATAATTCTAGCCATAAAATTTCTTTTAAGAAACCATTATTTTATTATTATATTGTCGTGTTCAACAAATTGATGAAGAGGAAGTTAAAGTACAATTGGGTTCTCTTCGGTTGGAAGGCACCACTCTCGTATGGTGGGAGAACAAACTTCATGACATAGGTAAGTGTGGTAATATTCTTTCCTCATGGTCAGAATTTAAATCAACGATAAGGAAGCAATTTTACCCATTGTGTTATTTACATAAACTAATGATGGAATGACAAACTTTAATACAAATTAAGGGTCAAACTGTACAAAGTTTCACGAATTTTTTTAGGAAGTAAGCTCTTGCATTAAACATTCCTTTGGATTCTTATGAAACTTTAATGAAGTATATCGGCGCACTTCACAGTTATATTCGTCATACTTTGCTATTGTTTAACCCCACCAGTCTTGATGAATTTTGTGTTTAAGCCACTCACCTTGAAAATAGGGGAAAGCATGTTCAAGAAGATCCCACAAAGAAACCTTCCAATCTCCCACATAAGCAGTTTAAGAAGTTTAAAAAGAAGGACAAAAAAACCGCCACTATAAAGAGAGAAGAAGGAAAGCCATCTTGCACTCATTTCAAGAAGAGTGGTCACGATGATGAACATTGTTGGAAACTACATCCAAAGAAGATACCAAAACAATTCGGTGGAAAGGGAAAGACAAAGACTATTGCTATAGTGAAACAAGATCTTGGTTCTGATTCAAGAGATGAAGGAAAGATCACAACGGTTGGAGTACAAGGTAAATATTCCCTTCATGCTAGCTCAAATTCCAATAATGAATCTCATGATGATTAAAGAAAGAGGAATGAATTATTTCATATAAGAGTTGTATCTAAGCACACTAAGATAGATACATTATTTGATCCGGGTTCCCCAAGAAACTTGATATCTGAAGCACTTGTCAAAAACATGGGTCTTGAAACTAAACCACATCCAAAGCCTTATCCTCTTGGTCGGGTATGTGATAAAGAAAAACTTAATGTCACCAAGCAGTGTAGGGTCATATTTTCTATTGCTTCAAAGTTGATTGACGAAGTGGATTTGGATGTTTTATCACTTGATATATGTGGCATAGTGTTGGGGAGTCCTTATCTTTATGATAGAAAAACAGTCTTCTTTCGTCATGAGAACAAATATCACCTTACTAAAGAGGGAGTGGAATATATTGTTAGAGCCCACAGCATGAGGGTAAACACAACACTTGAAGTGAAGGAAAAATGAAGAGACTCAGAAACACTAATAAGAGATATGTACTCATGCTCGTAAGGGAAAATGATGTTGGAACATTCAACACTTTCTAAGGATGTGATCATTCTCATAATAAATAATTAATTGATATTGTTTCTAAGTATGATGATATTTTCTAGGAACCAAGTGGATTACCTCTTAAGAGGGAAATCCAACATGAAATACATCTTCAACACGATTCTCCTCTTCCTAATGTGGGCATGTACAGGATATCAGTTGTAGAGATGACAAAGATCAAAAAAAAGGTACAAGGCTTATTGGATCAAGGGGTCATTAGGCCCATCTCATTTCCTTGTGGTCCTTCGATCATGATGGTGCCAAAGAAGGATGTCACATGACAAATGTGTGACGATTACCGAGCCTTAAATAAAATCACGGTGAAAAATTGATACCCTCTTCCTCGTATAGATGATTTACTTGATCAATTAAAGAATGTTGTTTATTTCACTAAGTTGGATTTGCATAGTGGATACCATCAGATCAAGGTTGCAAAACAGGATGCATGGAAAATTTCCTTTAAAACCAAACAAGGATTGTTTGAGTGGTTAGTTATGTCGTTTGGGCTTTGTAATGCTCCGACAACCTTCATGCATGTGATGAATGATGTATTCAGGCCATTTATAGATGATTTTGTGATTGTTTATTTAGACAACATTCTTATATTTAGTGGGACTTGGGATGAGCATGTAAGGCATGTAAAGAAATTATTGGATACTTTGAAAAGGGAAAAGTTGTATGTAAAAATGTCCAAATGTGATTTTGGTAAGACTGCACTTGTATACTTAGGTCATATTGTAGGAGGAGGACAATCGAAAATTGATCCTTCCAAGATTGATGTAATTGTAAATTGGCTTGAGCCTAAAAGTGTAACCGAAATACATAGCTTTTAGGTGCAATCCAGTATTGGAGGAGATTCATTTCAAACTTCTCTTTTATTGCATATCCTTTGCATGCCTTAACCAGTGTGAATAACTCTTTTCAGTGGGGAGGAAAGAAACAAAAATATTTTGACACTTTTAAGGAAAAGATCATTATCGCACCAGTATTAGCACTGTCGAATCTTCAACAGGCTTTTGAGATCGAGACATATGCCAACAAGTATTCCATGGGTGCAGTATTGATGCAATATTGTAAGTCTATCTATTACCACTATGAAAATTTTAACCAAGTTGTTGTTAATTATCCTATGTATGATAAAGAGTTGTATGCATTAGTTCAAAGAATAAATAAATGGAAGCACTACTTGTTAGGGAAGAAAACAATCATACATACAAATCATCAACCCTTACAGTATCTCCAAGAACAAACCAAGCTACAACAATCTCGACATTACAGATGGATGGGTTTTCTTCAACAATTTCATTTGGTAATCAAATACAAAAAGGGTACAAGTAACAAAGTAGCTGATATGATTTCTAGATCTCCTATGTTGCTTCTATTATTTTGAAGAATGCTTCTTTATCTCATGATATCTATGTGAAAAAATATGTTGTTAATGAATATTATAAATAAGTATTTGAGAAGCTAACCCATGGTGCACAAGCAGAGAGCTATTTTCTATAGGGAATACTACTCTACCATCTTGGAAAGCTATGTATTCCTACAAGTGAACGAGTCCATGTAATACGAGAAGCTCACACTTCTCTTGTGTCTGGGCATTTTGGGGTA
>SNQJ01S0004526.1:280251-290429 GCA_010110895.2 Picea sitchensis
GGTATTACCTCTCTTTCAAATTAACAGTTACTTTTTATATTTTATTGATTACCACAATGAATCAACAATGAATTGTATTAAAAATCAATTATATAAATATATTTAACATCAATTACAAGGTTTTATAAAGAATAGTGAAGGACGCCAATCCTCTTTAGAGCACCAACTCTAGGAGACACCAATCCCCTTCTTCAGGGCACCAACCCTAGGAAGCACCAACTCCCTCGTCTTTAGGGAACCAACCCTAGGAAAAACCAAGTCCCTCATATTTAGGGAACCAACCCTAGGAAGCACCAACTCCCTTGTATTTAGGGCACCAACCCTAGGAAGCTCCAACTCCCTTATATTTTACAATTTGCTTAGTAAGGATATGAATCCTTCCATGCTCCTCCCTCCACCCTCACTGCATAAGTATATTTACTTCCTGGATTCTTCTTTTGTTTTTGATCTTCTGATATGGACTGCATAGACATCGTCTTCTCATCTCTCCTTCTCGTTTATATACTCTTCCAACTGTTGTGAGCTATGAAACATTGTGTCCCTTTGTTTGGACCATCACACCTCTTCATTTTAAAAATAACAATAATCACTTTTATTATTCAAACATTTATTGTTAATTCTTTTAATTTAGTGAGAGTGTTTTTCGTAAATCAATCACAGGTATGGATCGATTTATTTTTAACTCGATTCCATATTCCTACAAATATTTGCAGAAACCAAGTTCTGCAGAGGCTTTTCCTTCAAACCATTACATACGACCACAGGTGTAGAACCACATGCTTATTAATTTAAGGACTGTCTCTTCATTCACTTTTTTTCCTTTTAGCCCCAATATGTCTAGTGTTGAGACCGTGTTCTTCAGAACATCATCCTTTGGGACTTCAATACTTTGCAACCTTTCAAATATCCCAAAGTAAAACTCTCGGAGTGACATAACTTGATGACATGGCACGGGCCGAGTGGCTGCCACGTGTCACGCAGATTCGTGATTTACACTTACCTAAAATGTTGATTTCATCTTGACACTTGTCATTATTTGACTGTGCCACATGTCCTCGTTGACGTGGTCTACTGATGTAGATCTCCCGATGTGGCACATAATCTTCTCCTTGATCAAACGGTCATGATACTATCCAAAATGTATCTCAGATCGACGACTAAGAGTGACTTAAGAATTTCAGCCTTCGGGACTTCGGGTAATTCGATCTCTCCACTTCCTAGTTATCTCGAAGAGAGATTCCCCGAAGTGTAACCTCCTTACAACTATTAACCCGAAATGAATTTTGTTCTTTGATCATGATCTTAGATCGACGGCTCGATCTCTTTGTGATGCTTCTTTGCCTTGGTTTAAATCCAATGACTCTTCTTCTTTGCTTATCCTATCCTTCCACTTTAAAGTGATCCAACGATTGTCGGGAATTCGAGTATTCGAGATCTCAACCCTTGCTTATCCTATCCGTCCACTTAAAGTGATCCAACTGTTGTTGGGAATTTGGGTATTCAAGATCTCGTCCCTTTTGCCTTGCTTATCCTATCCTTCCACTTTAAAGTGATTCAACAGTTGTTGGGAATTTAGGTATTTGAGATCTCGACCCTTGCTTATCCTATCCTTCCACTTAAAGTGATCCAACGACTGTCGGGAATTCAGGTATTCGAGATCTCAACCCTTTTGCCTTGCTTATCCTATCCTTCCACTTAAAGTGATCCAATGGCCGAGAATGGTCCCAGAGTAGATCATCGATTAGGGATGATTGTGGGGTCCCAACTAGCACAACGTTTAAAACTATTGTCGAGCTCCGCAATGGAAAACTACTCGTTGGTAGTGGAACTGATACCAACCGTAGATCTATTTAGTGGGTGATGATTGACGATCTAGAGTAATTGCGGGATTGGAATTAGCGCTTTGTTTAATTCTCCCTTCGCACTTTGCAATCAATCCCTGCCCTTGTTCTGTGCTTGCATATCTGACGGTCACGAATTAATCCGATCGTTTGGTGGATCAACCATATTCGTTGATCTTTGACTATATAAGATCTGACGGTCTAGAATAATTGTGGGATTGGAAATAAAATGTTTTTTAATTCTCCTTTCTTTCTCTACAATCTATCCCCATCATTGATTTGGTTCTTGCACATCAACAATCCTGATTTGATTTGATCATTGACTTGTCCTCCAACGATCCTTCTCTTGTAATCTGATGGTCTAGACTGATTGTGGGATTGAGAATAACACCCTTTTTAATTCTCCTTTTTCTCTCCACAATCCATCCCTATCGTTGATTTGGCACTTTCGTATTCAACGTTCCTGACTTGTCCAGTGGGGATTTCGATCCCGATCATGTTTCTACAATGCGCTTTTCCTTATGAGCTTCAAGTGCATCATTGGTTATTGATATCAATGACAGTATGTCCAACAATCTCCCCCTTTTTCATTGATGGAAACACTCTAACTTCATACAAACTCCCCCTGTGATGATGTTTTTCTCTATGAATTTACTCTCCCCTTTTGACATCAATGGAAAAGAGTTTCTCCCCCTATGGTAATGCTCTGTCTGTCTGTATGTTGTTGACCAGAATCTAAACTCAGGTAACTCCTCCTGTAATCATACTTTGTCTGTCATAACTGAATGACTCCCCCTGTCAATCTTCTCTCTTTGCTTCTAACTTTTCTTCCCTTTTGTTTATGAAGAGTAAATTCTTCTTGAAAAGATCTATCCCCCTATCATTTCTATAGGATTCCATGTATACCACTATATACATCCTATTGTTTCCATTGCGGATATTGTTGTCCACTTGTAACCATTCTGAGACCAATACATAACCTGCACTATTCCTGGGAAGATAAAGACATGCAATAAACTATGTCAGATCCTGCATAGAGTTATATCATTAAACCATGATGATTTTGATGATCCTATTCATTTTTATGTGCTTCAATGCTCATAGGAGCATCAACATGAATGAATTTTAGCTCTTCCCTAAATTCTCCTTCCCTACTTTGTTTTTAATTTTTCTTTGAGAAGGAGTTTCAATGTACCATAAAAATAGGATTGAAAATTTTCTGAGATAATCATCACTCAATTCTTTCGGTTTTTCTACTCTTGAAGATTCATCATCAACGTCACTATTATGTGCACCAAAAGATTCTTTATCCTTGTCTTGAGAATATTCCTCTATTAATTTCCATTTTTGGGGTAATGTATAATCTTCTTGTATGACATTATCAAGTTTTGGAGTTGTGTTTGATTTTTCTTTAGGAGTTTTCATATCTTGAGTTTGATCTACTTTACATGCATAGCTTTGATTATTATATTCCTTATTAGAATTTTTACCCACCAATCTCCTATTATTAACTTCATTAATTTCTGGAGGAATATTTTCAGCATCTTTCTTGTTTGGTACTTCAGATTTTCTTTTCCATGTCTTCTTATTCTATTTGTTAGGGTTTCCTATTTTTAGGGATTGCATTGGTAATCTACATTGTTTCGTTTTATGACCATAGTTGTTGAACTTTTTACATTCAATATTGAAGTTTTGCAAAGGAGTAAATGGGTTGTAGGTTCTCTTCTCTGTATTGTACCTATTGTTCTTATATCTATGGACATTTCTATTATTGTATTATCCATAAGCTTTGCAGTGTACTTCCTTATGTCCAAAATTATTGCAAGAGTAACAGTATCCAATGAATAGATATTTATTAAGGGGATTCCTTATGGTGATTATATTCTTCCTGCCATTTATTACTTTACTAGGGAATGTTGATTTCTGTTTATGTGGAACAATGTTCAATGGTATCATATTTTCCTTATTATCTTCTTTTCTTAAGGGTCCCTTTAGAGAATCTGCATAACTAATTGGCCTTTTGACAGATCCTTGTGATGTAGGAGTTGAGTTTTGGGTGTATCCCAAACTAGTCTTGTTGTTTGGTGACCTTTGGCTACTGATAATTTCATCGAAGATCTTTGAACTATTTCCAAAGTTTGATATATTCTTTTCTTTCTCAAGTTCACTTTTTAGCAACTTTATCTCAGCTTCTAGTTTCTCACATGCTTGTTTTTTTATCACTGAGTTGTTTTAAAATGATTTCTTCAGTTTTATTAACTTCAAGGAGTTGGGACTTCAAATCACTGATGGTATGTTCTGACTCCTTGAGGGTTTTTGAAACTTCCTTCTCTCTTGATTTAGTAGCTTCTTCAATCTCTAGAAGCTCTCTTCTTAGTACCCTGCTTTGTTTTTTATTTTTTCCTAGTTCTTCAATTACACTAAGGATTTCTTCTTCGAAGTTCCATTTTTTTTCATCTTCTGAATATTTATCATCTTGAATTTTCATTCCCATAAAGAAAAGCTTTGAATATTCATATTCACTTATGTATGAAGAGTTGATATCTTCTTTAGAGTAATTTTTTTTCTTTTTCTTATAAAATTTCTTCTTGTATTGGTTTTCCTGGTTGTGAACTTCTTCATCATTTTCCTCCTGTATGGGATAGGGACATTTGTTGGCAAAATGTCCAATTCTGCCATAGTTGAAACATTTGAAAGGTAACTTTCCTTTATATTTTCCAAATTATTTCTGGAGTTTCTTTATAAAGTTGGCCTCTTCTACATCTGATATATCTGACAACTTATCATTGCTCTTTTGCTCCTGCCTCATATTTGTGTTATATGCTTTAAAGGATGTTTCATTTTTTGATGATTTATCATTCCCTGTTCTCATTTCATATGCTGTAAAAATTCCATGGAGTTGATCCACTGTGAGTGTGCTTAGATCAGTTCTATCTTCAATTGTAGAAATCTTTGCATCTATCTCATAGGTAATGATCTTAGTAATTTTTGCACAATAGGTTTATCTGTAATTTCTTCTCCTGCCGCTCTAATTGAGTTAACCACTTCACGTACCCTATGAAAGTACTCAACAATATTTTCTTCTTCTTTCATTTTCAGATTTTCAAACTAAGTTCTATAGGTCTATAGTTTGGCTTCCTTGACTTTGTGATCTCCTTCATAAACAACCTCTAACTTGTCCCAGATTTATTTGGTTGATTTACAATGCATAACCTTCAGACATATAGAATTAGTCAACCCTCCTAGAATTCCATTAACTGATCTTGAGTTGTCATTATAGATTTTCTTTCCTGCAGCGTCTTGGGGTGGAGTAGTTGGTGCAGTGTAACCATCTTCAACAGATTGCCAGATATCAAAACCAAGAGCCAACAAGAAGTTTTTCATTCTTATTTTCCATAGAGCATAGCCTTCTCCATTGAACAATGGTGCTTTGTTGTTAGACATTCCCTCTTGTTGATTCATATTCATGATCTACCTTTCAATCGTTAGACTGTGTTGAAGGCACTTGCTCTGATACCAATTGTTGAAATACTGAGAGGGGGGGTGAATCGGTATTACCCTTTTTAACAATTAGAAATTACTTTTTATTATTTTATTGATTACCACATTGAATCAACAATGAATTGTATGTAAAATCAATTATATAAATATATTTAACATCAATTACAAGGTTTTATAAAGAATAGTGAAGGACACCAATCCTCTTTAGAGAACCAACTCTAGGAGACACCAATCCCCTTCTTCAGGGCACCAACCCTAGGAATCACCAACTCCCTCATCTTTAGGGCACCAACCCTAGGAAGAACCAACTCCCTCGTCTTTAGGGAACCAATCCTAGGAAGCACCAACTCCCTTGTATTTAGGGAACCAACCCTTGGAAGCTCCAACTCCCTTATCTTTTACAATTTTCTTAGTAAGGATATGAATCCTTCCATGCTCCTCCCTTCCACCCTCTCTGCATAAGTATCTTTATTTCCTGGAATTTGCTTCTGTTTTTTATCTTCTAATCTGGACTGCAGAGACACCGTCTTCTCATCACTCCTTCTTGTTTATATACTATTCCAACTGGTGTGAGCTATGAAACATTGTGTCCCTTTATTTGGACCATCGCACCTCTTCATTTTAACATTAACAATAATCACTTTTATTATTCAAAAATTTATTGTTAATTCTTTTAATTTAGTGAGAGTGCTTTTCGTAAATTGATCACAGGTAAGGATCGATTTCTTTTTAACTTGATTCCATATTCCTACAAATATTTGCAGAAACCGAGTTTTGCAAAGGCGCTTCCTTCAAACCATTACATATGACCACATGTGAAAAACCATGGGCTTATTAATTTAAGGACTATCTCTTCATTTGCCTTTTTCCTTTTAGCCCCCATATGTCCATTGTTGGGACCGTGTTCTTCGGTACTTCATCCTTCGGGACTTCAAAACTTTGCAACCTTTCAAATCTCCCGAAGTAAAACTCCCAGAGTGACGTAACTTGCTGACGTCACTTGATGACGTGGAACAGGATGAGTGGCTACCACTTGTCACTCAGATTCGTGATTTACACATACCTGAAATGTTGATTTCATCTTGACACTTGTCATTATCTGACTGTGCCACATGTCCTTGTTGGCGTGGCCTACTGACGTAGATATCCCGATGTGGAACATATTCTTATCCTTGATGAAAAGGTCATGATACTATCTGAAATGTATCTCAGATCGACGACTGAGAGTAACTTCGAAATTTCGGCCTTTGGTACTTCGGGTAATTCCATCTCTCCATTTTCGAGTTCTCCCGAAGTGAGATTCCATAAAGTGTAACCTCCTCACAAATTTTAACCTGAAATGAATGTTGTTCATTGATCACAATCTTAGATCGACGTCTCGATCTATTTGCGATGCTGCTTTGCCTTGGTTTAAATCCAATGACTCTTCTTCTTTGTTTATCCTATCCTTCCACTTTAAAGTGATCCAACGCCTGTCAAGAATTCAGGTATTTGAGATCTCAACCCTTGCTTATCCTATCCTTCCACTTAAAGTGATCCAACAACTGTCGGGAATTTGGGTATTTGAGATCTCAGCCCTTTCTTATCCTATCCTTCCACTTAAAGTGATCCAACGATTGTCGGGAATTCGGATATTCAAGATCTTATCCCTTTTTCCTTGCTTATCCTATCCTTCCACTTAAAGTGATCCAATGGTCAAGAATGGTCCCAGAGTAGATCAACGATCAAGGATGATTATGGGGTCCTAACTAGCACGATGTTTAAAACTATCGTCAAGCTCCACACTGGAAAATTGCTCATTGGTAGTGGAACTGATGCCAACCGTAGATCTATTTGGTGGGTGACGATTTATAGTCTAGACTAATTGTGGGATTGGAATTAGCACTTTTTTTATTTATCCATTCGCACTCTAAAATCAATCCCTACCCTTGATCTACGCTTGCATATACGACAGTCACAACTTAATCTGATCGTTTGGTGGAATAACCATAGTTGTCGATCTTTGACTCTATAAGATCTTATAGTCTAGAATAATTGCGGGATTGGAAATACCACATTGTTTAATTCTCCTTTCTCTCTCCACAATCTATCCTTGTCATTGATCTAGCGCTTGCGTATCAACGGTCCTGATTTGATCGGATCATTGACTTGTCCTCCAACAATCCTTCTCTTGTAATATGATGGTCTAGATTGATTGCGGGATTGGGAATAACATGCTTTTTAATTCTCCCTTTTCTCTCTGCAATCCATCTCTGTCGTTGATTTGGCACTTGCATATTCAACGATCCTGACATGTCCTATGGGGATTTCAATCCCGATCATGTTTCTACAATGCACTTTTCTTTCTGAGCTTCAAGTGCATCATTTGATATTGACATCAATGACATTATGTCCAACACTTGGGTACAAATATTCCAAATGGATCATCATTCTCCAAGAATTCAATCTTGATATTGCCAAGTCCAAAGCTAAGAAATCGTTGGTTTTTGCGGTATTAATTTGCGATCTTCCCCATACTGATGAGAATATTGAGCCTACTAATTCCATTCCCGATGAATCATTATTCCTCATTAGTACGTCTAATCCATGGTATGGAGACATTCTTATGTATCTCCAGACCCAACGCTTCCATCCTGGCATTTCACGTGATGAACGATGTCACATTAAACACCATTCAGTACTACCTTATCGTTGGTGACATTTTGTATCACCATAGTATCGATATTGTTCTACGACGTTGCTTGACCCATGAACAGGTTGAGCGATTTTTAAAATATTGTCACCTTGGAGCTTGTGGCGGTCATCTTTCTAGGATGGCTACAACCCAAAAAATATTACATGCCGGTTATTTTTGGCCTTCCATATTCAAAGACTGCATCGAGGTCGTTAAAAAATTCCCACCCTGTCAAATATTTCAGAAGAAAGAACGTACCCACCTAGCTCCACTCCATCCCATTTTCTCCATTGACCCCTTTGCCAAATGGAGTATCTATTTCTTGCAATGTAAGCCTACCTCAGCCAGGGGGCACGGTTATATTATCATCACAGTCTATTATTTCACTAAATGGGCTAAGGCTATGCCTACATTTCTTATTGATGACTAAACTGCAACACTTTTTGTGTTCAATCACATTATCGCTCACTTCAGAGTCCCACAAGCTATTGTAACTGATCATGGATCCCATTTCCAAAACCAGATGATGGGTGAATTACACACCACATTGGGTTTTCATCTTGAAAATTCATCCCCTTACTATCCTTAGGAAAATGGACAATTTGAAGCCATCAACAAAGTCCCGAAGACCATGCTTCAACGCATGGTGGGGGTGAACAAAACCTCTTGGAATTTGCAACTCTTCTCTGCACTCTGGGATTATTAGACTTCAGTTAAAATTTCCACCGGATTTACACCCTTCCAGTTGGTATATGGGTTGGAAGCAGTGTTTCCGATTGAATGAGAGATTCCATCCTTGAAACTCATTGTAGAACTCCTACCCTATACTTCTGTCGAAGAAGAATGATTTTTATATCTAATGAAGTTGGATGAAACTCGTCGTGATGCTTCTCTCATCAACGATACACATAAAAAAATGCATCAAGACTCAATACGATAAGTCTGTTCAACCTCATGTTTTTGCAAAAGGAGATTTGGTCTTGGTCTATGACCATGATTATAACAAACATTGTGTAGGTAAGTTATAACCTATGTGGCACACGACATACATTGTGAAGTGTGTGCTACAGAGAGGCGCCTATGAGTTAGTGTATTACGATGGATTATCTATTGATGAGCCCCAAAATGGGATTTACCTAAATAAGTACTATGCATAGAATATCTCGCATTTGTTCTTTGTACGTTATTGTACTATGTGTTTTTGGTTTGGTGTGTATTTTCTTTTGCGTGCACAAGTTTTTCCCCATTCTTTAAAGTTGCTTATACTTTTCTTTGTGCTTGAATATTCAGATGTCATCATCCTTTCCTATCTATTTTGGATTTACAAATGGGGCTAGTTGACATACCTAGAATATTACCTCTGCAGCTTGGGTCATCTACCACTATGGCGAGTTAGTGAGTTTAGGAGGAATTTTCCTCGGATCGACAACCAATAACGTTGCAGAATATCATGTCGTCATTGGAATTTTAATAGAATATTCTTCTTTAGGTATATCCCAACTGATTATCAACCTTGATTCTCAACTCGTGGTCCATCAACTAAACTGTGAATACACTATTTGTAATCTATTTTTGCTATGTCTCCATCTGAGGGTTCATCGTCTCAAAAGAAATTTTGAATTTTTAGAATATAGACATATATCGAGAGAACTTAATACAACTACATATTCATTAGAAAATTATATGTTGGATTGGTACATTACACATAGATAAGCATTCAGAACATAAAGCATGTAAATAAAAACATCACATCATTTGAAAAACATAAGTAGCCACAACAAAACTCATATATATCTTCTTGCATTTATTAAAATAGAAAAAGTATGTCAAAATACATCATCCAAAAAGTACATAGCAGGGAAAAAATGTGGGCCATTATGCCCATGACATAATCATAAAATACTAATGTGTCGGGAGACTCTACTCGTATTCTTGCACTACATTGTCCTTAGCATAACACACAACTTCTCTGGCCACTCGTCACAACAGATGACTAAGGCCTTTAGGCACCCTGACTGTATGTCTCTGAAGATGAAAGGGTACATCTCGTATCCTCATTGAAGAAATACCCATGGTCAAACCACAGAGTTTCCTCTCCATATCACAAAGTCCTCCTACTCTGATGCCAACCTTCGTTGCTTACTGAACATCACCACAACGTC
>SNQJ01S0004526.1:300072-312530 GCA_010110895.2 Picea sitchensis
GTGTATGATTTCATGTGTTGAGATTGAAATCTGAGTGGAAGTGAATGAGTTACAATTGTTTCTCTGTCTGAACAAGGATTCCTGCAAGGAGTGCAGTTGAAGTCGTCCGCAAGGAGTGCGTTGACAGAAGGTTCAGATAGTCATCTCTTGTTCTCATTCACCCAGGAGAGAAATTGGGTTATACGAGCCGTGCAAGGAGTGCACAGGCTAAGGAGAGTCTTAGTCGTGAAACTGAGCAAAGTATTGAAGGACTACTACTGCAGGTGTGCGCAGAGTCAAAAGGACTCAACACTTAGAAGTGTTTTGAGAACTGTCGCAAGGAGTGCGTGCAGAGAACCTCTTTGAGGTTGAAAGTGTGAGAAAGCTCAAGAGGGATAAGGCTTCCAAAATCCGGCGAGGAGGTTACGACTACACCAGAGTCCAAGCTCAAGAGGCTGCTGAGCCGTTGGATCAGCGAGTGATTTCCCATCAGCCGTTAGACCTCGAAGAGTTACGTAGGGGTTAAGCCCTAGTGCGTAGAGGAGAAGTCCCAGACAAGTCATCGGGATATTGAGGTCATCGGGAATTCTGAGAGGGCAGAAATAACGACACCAGGAATCGCGATCCGCGATACACTTGACGCAGACGCACCAACCAGGTGGAACGTCCACTCGTAGGACCTTTCTCCTTCCTTGGCCCGAAAACTTTGAAGTTCTTCTATTTCCCTATCAGGAAATTTTCCTCCCACGGGAAACTCTTTTTGAGATCCCCCTTTGCTCTATTGGGGTTCCCTCTATCGGGGTTTTGACACCCATTATGTTCTGGCAACTTGAATCACCGATCTCCAATCTCCGATTCGCTCCTTTGTTGCCTCAGCCCCACTTGGCTAAGCCTTTTTCCCACACGACCGACTCCTATATGACCACAGCAACAACTCTCATCGGGTTTCAGGGTTTGCGGTGCCGAGGTGCACATGTACACGGAACTCCCGATCCTCCGATCCCCGATGTGCTCTATCCCTCCAAGCTAAGCCCTGGCCAATGTGACTACTAATTCCAGGACCGTAGTCCTACCTTCTGTCGGGGCTACGTGATTTGTGATGTTGTAAAACACTCAACCCCAAGACTCACGATCCTCCAACTCCCGACACGCTCCTCATGCGTTAGCCCCCTGCTATGAGATCTACAGCATGTGACCGTTGCCTCGTGACCCCGGCCTTATCCCTTATCGGGGCTCGGGGTTTCGCGAGTCGAAACGTGCCAAAACTCTTTACAACGGAAACCCCGATTTCCCGATGAGATTTGACCTCCGTCCAGTTGACAACTGGCTCCCGCACTACGGTGCTTCTCTCAGTCTCGCTATGGCTGACAGTTGTTCCCCACCGATCGGGGTTTCACGGATCGCGATTTCGAAGTGCACGAATCACTCGTCCCTGGGACCCCCGATATCCCGATGGACCCTAAACTCCGACGGATTTTTCTCCTGGTATCTCTACCACGTGTCCACTAAATGGACGGTCCCGATCTTGTCGGTAAATCGCGGATCACGATTCCGTGTGACAAGAGTTCTGTGTACTTGAAAACTCCGATTCTCCGATTCCCGACTTCCGGGATCTCCTAACATGTGTCCCACACGATGGACGGTCCTCCGTTTATCGAGATACCGCGGATCGTGATTTGTGGTGTCGTGATTTCTGCCCTCTTGGAATTCCCGATGACCTCAATATCCCGATGACTTGTCCGAGACTTCTCCTCTGTGCACTAGGGCTTAACCCCTGCGTAACTATTCGAGATCTAACGGCTGATGGGAAATCACTCGCTGATCCAACGACTCAGCAACCTCTTGAGCTTGGACTCTGGTGTAGTCGTAACCTCCTCGCCAGATTTTGGAAGCCTTATCCCTCCTGAGCTTTCTCACACTTTCAACCTCAAAGAGGTTCTCTGCACGCACTCCTTGCGGCAGTTCTCAAAACACTTCTAAGTGTTGAGTCCTTTTGACTCTGTGCACACCTGTAGCAGTAGTCCTTCAATACTTTGCTCAGTTTCACGACTGAGACTCTCCTTAGCCTGTGCACTCCTTGCACGGCTCGTATAACCCAATTTATCTCCTGGGTGAATGAGAACAAGAGCTGACTATCTGAACCTTCTGTCAACGCACTCCTTGCGGACGACTTCAACTGCACTCCTTGCAGGAATCCTTGTTCAGACAGAGAAACAATTGTAACTCATTCACTTCCACTCAGATTTCAATCTCAACACATGAAATCATACACGCAGCATAACAACAAATGCATAACAGGAAGTAAATACTCATAAGCAGAGCATTCAACACACATACACAGAGAATAACACAACAACCATGAATCTGAATCAATTTCTTCTATTAATTCAAGATCTATACATGGATGTTCTTCTACAGTCCTCTGCTTCTCTACTATGCTCTGGATTCCTCTAACTCTTCCTGAACTATCAACAACTTCTACAATGATACAATGAGGGTGTCTATATCCGTTCCCCCTCTTTCTTCTAGAATTGTCTAATCTAATATTCAATTCTACCTACCTACATTTACTACTATAAATGCCTCTGTCTATCTCAGACGAGAGAGAGGCGCTCAAGGTCTGATTACATTTTACCAAGGCGCTTTCAATAAATGCCCTCATTTATGCTTGGCGCATCAGCTTCAAGAAAAATTCAAAAAACTTGCGCTGGACGTCTTCCAGCTGACTTCCTGCTTCCACGTTGGCTTTCTTTTCGTGAGGGATGCTCCTGCATCAGAAATTAAGAATAGAGTGCTAACGCTCCCCTAGAAAACATATCAAGGTGCTGAAATATCGAACAACACCCCCCTCGATTGCTTAAGGGAGTGTCGATCATGTTCGGTGCTCTAGGGATTTCTAAGGAGCCCAAACTCATGAAATAAAGGATGAAATTGAACAAAAAGGCATGAAAATGAATGAGAATGACCAAAGTACTAATATGGTCCAGACGAAATCGTGAATGGTTGCCTGTAACTCCTACAATCAACGCTGAAAAAATCACTCCAAGTGGGGAAAAACTCAAGGAAAAGGGCAAATGGTAAAATCAAAGGTGAAAATGACTTGTTATTTTACCTAATTAATTTTTTAATATTTCCAAATAGAGTCATTTACACCCTTTTTCATATTAATAATATTTATTTTCGAGTTTTTTCCTAAATTATTGTTGATTTTTAAGAATATGCTGACATTTTTTTCCCATAATGACTTAATTACGCAGGAAATTATGGAGCATAGATTTTTTGATGACCTTATGACGTTAGTGAGAAAACTTCATCATACTTAGAGCTCATTAAAATATTAAGAGTCATATGTTGGGCGGTAGATTACCCCTTTTTCAGTCCCAATAGACTAACTATGAAAAAGGAACACTCTAGTCAAACACGGCTAGAAGATTTCTCTGTTGTATCATTTTATACTTTTTCGGACCTCGGAGACTAAAATTATAAAAAAGGACACCTGAAGTTTTCTTTAAGTTATTTTCAAGATCCCTAAACATGAAAAGCAACTGAGTTTTCCTTCTCTGGACTTGCAAAATTACACATTGAAGATCCCTTCCGGGGACGAACCCTTACTTCTTCTAGTTCATTAAAATAAGGAAGATGAACATACCAAAGGTGATTTATATCAAGCATGTGTTACCCTCCTTGAGCTCGTGAAATGAAAACGATATACTCATCTATCTATATGGGGGAAAATTGAAGGAAATGGGTTGAATTTCTTGAAATATTTTAAGGAAGCTCTTATGGTCTCCCTTGAACACGACACTTGTTTTCACCTCATCATACACTTGGATAATCCATTAGTCTCGAAACTGAACCAATCCTATGATTCTTTCTACTCCTTTGGCCCATCCAAAGAATTCCCCAACACTCATTGCATTATGTTTTGGTCCACTCTGAGTCTATGATTCCAAGTCTTATGTCGTGCCTCAGTGTCTAAGGGAAGTCTTCACCTCAAAATTCATCCATCTAAAATGTTACCAGTTCCCATACCCATGTCAGTCCATTTTCATCTACTATATCTTATCACTTTCCTGTGACGAGTTTTGTGTCGATTGATGGGGGATAGATGAATGCCCTTGTTCGATGAGTCTTTTCCTATTGACTTCAACAAATTACCTAGGAAATAGACTTAGGAACACATCAATACCTTGGGACCTACATGCCACAATGGTAGGCCTCCTCACATTCGGCAGTGGATATGAATCAATGACCCCTGAACAACTGATTCCACGAGTGTTCAACTTCAGCTCATTATTCATATTCACTGTATTGTACTTTAAAAGTACCTTGAGAATCATCGACATCAATGGTGATTTCTCTCGAACTTGTTAATGGTATACCTTAATGACTGGTAATCAAGTGGTTTATGTCATGGTCGACATAAAATCATCTATTCACAAAGACAAAATCGTATTGTTATAGGATCAAGACGCAGACCTTGGGTTGAGTATTCATCTACATATATACTTTACCCAGGTTGCAATGGAGACTATCTGACTGATACACATGTTTTAACATAGGTCCACTTTCTATTGGTTTGTGGCTATGATCTTATCACATCGTATCTCCACTGTGTATTCTTATGTGGTTGCAATCAAGTCAGGTCGTAGAGAGATGGATCCACATTGTATCTTTGGTGGTCATCTCCTTAGTCAATATCATCATGGATCCACAATGTATTTATTGGCAGTCGTGATTTGAGTCATTTGTATTCCGAGCATAGGTATGTATGCCTTAGGAATGGAACACATATTAACATTGTTTGATGATTGTCTATAGGTTCTTCCAGGTTCTCCAAATCCATGCCCTTGCTTCGAAGAATCTACAAAGTGTTTCGACCATCAACATTCATTTTCTGACTTCACACTTTGGGGGGGAATCTGTTACACATAAAAATTCCTCACTTCGACATTGTCGCACTTTCGTTGTTGCAAGTGTCATGAGTGTTGCAAGTGTTTTAAGTGTCACATTCAATTTTCTTAGGTGTTTCATCTCAAACGACACCATGAAAACACTTGCTACAACCCATAAAACATATTAGAAGAGGAAGCCCCATCATCTGATAGTCGGAAAAAGTATTTTTACTAGGGATTTACTCATCTTGAGGAATTTATTGAAGATTAGTGCTCCCTTGCTCATACACAAGGGGGGTTAGCACTCCTTTCCATCTCAGGGGGAGTGTTGCAGTACTCTGTTGTCCATTTTAAGAGAGCGTTGAGTTGGTTTAGGGAATATTGGAGGAAATCCCACTTTCCTCTAAAGACAACTATGAATGGATTGGGTTAGTTTGGATCAAATATAACTCTAGGGTTGCATCTAAGGAATATATCACAACTATTGGATCCATATCCTCAACTAATTCCAAATATACCCAAGGTATTTGAGCCTCTCAAATCCTATACATGGAGGCATTCCCATGGTGAAAAGGGAGGAGAAATCAACAAAGCATTGTTATTTTGATTGTGGATCTTTCGAGCAAGGGTTGGATGAGGAGGACTTGGAGAAGTTGTTGCAACATCATCTGAAGATTGTAAGTTTCCTTTTGAAGTTCTCATTAATAAATGACCTATTTCCTTCAAGTATGTGTTTACAAGTGATTGTCTATGCTTGTCTTAATCTTCACATATCGATTGATTTTGTCTAATCCATTAGAGTAGGAGATAGTCATTTTTTTCTTGTTGTCCATTGTAGGTATTGTTTAGAGTTCATGAATTGGAACAATTTGGACAAACGCCATAAATGAGGTACATCATACTTCCCTTTTTTCTCTTTTTTTAGATGGATAAAATGAATCTATAGGAATGGTAGTGTCCAAATGTAATTGTATATCTTGGTAAAGGGGTCTATAATCCAAGGGAAAGTTCACATGTCCGCAGGGGAATATTTCTATAACAGTAACCTCCCAGGAAGTCCCAATATTGCACTATTCCTAATATAAGGCATCGAAGACAGAAAACACTTTCTCCTAGACTGTCCATCTTTATTCCAAGAAAACCAAAATGAACCAGGTAACTTTGTAACTGATTTGTTCAACCAAAAAACAAGATCTTACAAACCCAACAACATATGGATTGTCAAGTTTTATACCACAAAAAAAAAAAAGTAGGAAGCTTTATAGTTGAGTTGTTGAACCACTGAAATGAGATCTTACAAACCCAAAAGCAAGAGCTTAAAACCCAAACTAACCATAATAGATTGTCCATCATATCTCATGAAAATAAAAATGAACCACAAAACTTCATAATTGAGTTGCTCAAACTTGAAAACCCGATATTGAGTTCATAATTAAGCTATCCAACCATAGCAATTAGATATGAAAAACCCAACATCCTTGATCAAATCTTTGACGATATAAGAATTTGGTTCGATGAAAAGAGGTCCTTAAAAACTCAACATCCTTGATCAACTCTCAAATTAATTGGATTTTGGTTCTAAGAAAAGAGGTCTTATAAACCAGCTATATAGGAAACTTCATACCTTGGCTATTCAAACTCAGAAACCAAATCTCAGGTTCATAACTAAGCTATCCAACCATTGAAACTATATCTTAAAATCTCAACATTCTTGATCAAATCTCCAATGAAATTATATTTTTGTTCAAAGAAAAGAGGTCCTCTAGACCAGTTACATGTGTGTGTGTGTGTGTAATTTGGTCCTAATAGAACCATGTGGCCCGAATAGAATGGAACATGCTTATATCTATGTGTATGTGGGTGGAAGTTTCTCACCTTTTTCCATCATACTTTTCACAACCTTACATATCAAACTATTCAAATACCCATATCAATAGATAGTCATTTCCAATCAAATGGCCCCCAAAAAATTAACAAAAATACCTCCCATATTCCCATTTTAAATGAGATAAATGATAAAAAATGGCCTGAGCAGTAGCAATTCTCAGTGAAGAATTTTAGAAAATCTCACAAATCCCTATGCATACTTATGAAGATATCAAATTCTAGACAAATCACCTCAAATAAAACCGAAAAGAGGAACACCACTGAAGTAAACCCAAATAACACTTTGCAAACCACATAATAAGAAGAGGGATAAATGTACCAGCAACTCCAGTGAGAAGAAAACAAGCAGGTTCGATCGCCATTTCGAAGTGTTGTCCACTGAATTGGCCAAATACAAGCAAATGCAATAAAATGGGTTGAATAGGTGGTATTTATGGCTTGCCACCAATACCTATTTATCTTTAAAAACAACTATAAAATACATCTATGGTTAAGTTCAACAACAATAATAAGGAAACATTAATAATTTCTTGAGACACACTTAAACATATTCAATTGTTTAATATTGTTCATATCTAAAGAAATCCAAATCATGAATAAGTGACCAGTTTTCATGCACTAGATAACCCAAACTTAAAGTTGGTTGCTTTGTTCATCGATCAAGGGTAAAAACAAATGGTACAGCTATTCTTAAACATTGATGTTGGTTTATAAGAGTAATAATAATGATATATAAACACAAAGGTTTCCCTTACCGCTTGTTGAAAATCATGTCAATTCACATTAAATTCTAATGTCCTTGAATTTGAATGGTCTCATCACTACATAAATGAATGATTGTATTTAGGTGTTCATATCTATTGCCATGATGACTGGTATTCTTCGAGTACTGAAGTTTATGGTCAAGCTTACACATTTTTTAAATGTCTTAGTTATCTTGGTTGTCATAAGGTAGTATTTCAGTTTGCACACTGTTTTTAACACATGAGGTCTGGTTACACCATATCTCACAAGAAACTTTGATATATTATTATGTTATGTGTGTTGTAGAAACTCCAAAATGAAACAATACATTGACCAATTGAACAAGTTTTCATCATGCCCCCATTTTGATAAATCTCAAGCTGAATTTCATTAGTCTTCTCACTACAGGAAAATGATCTATTGTGCATTAAGTCACTGACACAAGGTTTCTAGTATAATTTAAAGATTAAGAGTAAATAGTGTATCTGTAAAATTAAGGCACAATTCCATCAAACCATTGGTTCTTGTTTGTCAAGCAAGCTCAAATCCAAAATAGAAGATCATTGGTGACTTTACTTGGTGTATGAGTCAATTCTTATTGGACATATTCTTAACAACTAAACAAGTTTTGAAGAAGGAGAATGATGCCCTTATTANTAACACATGAGGTCTGGTTACACCATATCTCACAAGAAACTTTGATATATTATTATGTTATGTGTGTTGTAGAAACTCCAAAATGAAACAATACATTGACCAATTGAACAAGTTTTCATCATGCCCCCATTTTGATAAATCTCAAGCTGAATTTCATTAGTCTTCTCACTACAGGAAAATGATCTATTGTGCATTAAGTCACTGACACAAGGTTTCTAGTATAATTTAAAGATTAAGAGTAAATAGTGTATCTGTAAAATTAAGGCACAATTCCATCAAACCATTGGTTCTTGTTTGTCAAGCAAGCTCAAATCCAAAATAGAAGATCATTGGTGACTTTACTTGGTGTATGAGTCAATTCTTATTGGACATATTCTTAACAACTAAACAAGTTTTGAAGAAGGAGAATGATGCCCTTATTAGCAAGTGGAGGCATTGCCTTCAAAACCATAATTAAGGTGTCACTTTTAATCAAGAGCATTAAAATATCATTAAAAAAAACAAAGACAAGTTGTTGAGAATTGAGATTTGAAACAGATGAAACTATATTGGTTTTAAAAAAGTTTACAACAATTTTATTTTCTTATAGATTAATAGTGTAGATGTAAGTACTAGTGAAATCTTTATCACAAAGCAGGAGGTATACATGGTGCTAAAAAATGTTCAGGTTTTACAATGTAAAGAAATACCTAACCCTTAATAAAAAATGCAATGCCTGATAGAATACAAATGTTGATGCTTTTCCTCCTTAAGAATTGCAAAAAACAAAAAATAGAATTCCAATCAATGGAAATTTGCAATTATGTCTGCGGTGTGAACAACATTTCACCATTTTAGGGTTGGAAAAATTGCAACGTCTCCATTGGATTTTATCATGTATGAGGGTACGAGATTGGAATTTTAATCAATAGTACTATAAAATTAGATTAACCAATAAAGACAAACCAATACTCCTCATGCTTAGTAGCCACCAACAACATACAACACCCACTCATAGGAAATTTAAATGAAAAATCTAAATACTATTAGAGAATTTGTCAACTCTCAATATTGAAGTGTCGACAACCAAATTAGTCATTATCGACAGCCCAACATTTTCCAAACATAAGGTTTTTGCTGATTGCAGACAAACATATCTACACAAGATGTGTGGGTATCATGTAGCACAACATGTCCACCAACGCATCATAGCCAATACCTTTTTTCAATCCATGTGTATTTACAACAATAGGTATCTCAACTCTTTTTTTATTGTTCCAATTCATTTGATGGCTCAATTTGGAGAAAATTTACTCATACAGTACATTATCAATGGATTTGACAGAGGAACCATTGCAAAATTCTGTTATGTGTATTATAGTTTAGGAATAACTTCAAAAGGTCACATTACTACATAAACTACATACAAAAAAAGAACAATAAATTGAGGAGACCGTGTCTATACCTCTTTTTGTCCTCATTATCACTTCGAGTCTCAAAATGACATATAAGGTACAACAAGCAAAGACATTAGATAAAATAGCATGGTAACAATTTTTCAATCATATAATCATATTAGTGGAATCTACCATTATCATAGTATCGCTACCCGTTGTCTTCTAGAATCACCGATGGACACACACATTAAATCTTCGCCACACAATTTGTTGTTATTTGTAATGTCCCTAAAATGAACCCCATTTGTAATTGTACATATAGGCTGGTGAGTCATTTTAACCAATTGTAAATGTAAATGTGCATATAGACTGGAGATTCATTGGCACCAATTTTTGGTTTTGCGCACACCTGAGTAGTGCACGAGGATTGTTATCAAAGAAAGGGTGTGCACATTTCATAGTGTTGCATGCACCTAGGTGAGTGTGTGTGGTTGCACATCAAAGGAAGGTTGGAGACATTTTTCAGTGTTGTGTGCAGTTGAGTAAGTGCGCGGGGATTACCTTCAAGTTCACATCGAATCGAGTTTTATATAATATGTGTGTGTGTGTGTGTATTTGAGGCCGGAGATCCTGTGTGGTTATGGGGTTGGTGAACTGAGATGCAAATAGGCCAGTGCGCCTATCCTTGTAAATGTAATCACACTCAAGTTATTAATAATATCACATCGTTGTACACATATAGATAAGACAAAAAGAGATGGGGGGCTAACTCCACCGAAAAAGGAAAAGAGGGGACTTAAGTCCAAGAGAATATTTTATTAATATTTCTGAAAAGTGTAATTATGGATATTATTTATCCTATGTTTCCGGGGGATGGGAACGAGTCACCAAGTGGCTAAAGATAAGTCTGAAGGTGACAAGTGTCTAGTTTAAGGCATGCAATATATATTGTTGGCCTTAGTGTATTTTTGGGGGAATTAGTTTGTTTCTCATGTGCGAGAAGGGGTCAAACACTCTGAGCAAGGACAACCATTACCTTATATATAGAAAAAATATTGTAAAGGGTTTTTCATATTGTAACTAGAGTATTTTTTTGTCGAAGAGGTGGGTTGTCGGGCCCATGAGCAATTTCTCCAGGTGAGAGATTTTCTGTCAAAGAGGTGGGTTGTCAAGCCTTTGAGAATTCTCTCCATGTGAGAGAATTTCTTTTGAAGAGGTAGGTTGTCAGGCCCATGAGCATTCTCTCCAAGTGAGAGATTTTCTAGGAATTATTCCCTGGTGCGTTGGGCATTAGTTACAGTACTTTGAGACTTTCTATCCAACTTGTTGTTGAAGCCCTGAAAGGGAAGTGGGGAAGCTAAGGGACTGTTGAGGAGAGAAGGGGAACACTTCCTAGGGTGGGACAGGTGCATGGGGAATGAGAGACTGTAAGCTAGTTGCAGTAGCGGGCACCTTGGATTGAGCAATTATGTCGAGAAACAAACTTTATCTTGTCACTAGGAACACTTTTTCCTTAGTGGAGTTAAGCCCCAAATCGTGGGTGACCTATTGCTAAATGCTTATGAACAAAAAAGTCTATGGCTGGGAGGAACGTTTGAGTTATGTGTGTAGTTGGTGACTTTCATAAAAGATAAGTATTATTTATGTGCTAGTCTTTTTTTTTGTGTACTTACTTATATGTGTTTGACATGGGTTAATTCTTGTATGTTGTCGCATATAAGTAATTGTTGTTATTATTTCTAATGTTTCTTGTACATGTAAGTGTGGTGTTGATAGTCATTATTTTTAGTTATGCATGAGTATGACAAATGTTGATAGTTTTTCTTGTTAAGTTATCCTTTGATATTGGTCATGAGTCTCTGAGGCAAGGATTGAATGGCTAAGTGCATAGGAAAGTAGCATGTGTGCACATGAGGCTAGAACTCATGTGTGTGGACAGAGAAATAAACCTCGTGCATAAGGAAATCAGAATTGGCATGTGATGCAATGATGGTTATACGCTCGCTAGTGAGGTGTGATCAGTATAGTGTGAGGGTCCTAACCTGCACATAGGTAGAACAATATATTCGGATGTAATAAGGGTCAATATTAATAAGGCCTTGCAATAAAATAGAATAAGTAGAATGTAAGAAGACCTAATAGAAACTTCCACTTCTAGAAGGATCTTCCTCTAGTTGCTTCTTTTGATAGACATATTTAGTATAAATAAGAGTCGAGGGTATGAGAGCCCTAGCTTGGATATTATTGTAATAGAGCTCTGCTCAACTGGAGGTTTCCCCCTCGAAGAGGCCCGTGAACATTGCTTTCAGAATCAAAGTGTTATTTATGTTGTTATTCTTATATCATTTCAGTGTTATTGTGGTGATTGTTCTGGTTATATTGTTTTTATTCTTCCATTTCTAGCATTTCATTTATGTTCTGCATACTTTTTATATCTGGTATATTACAAGTGGTATCGGAGCACTTTCCTTGGCAGAAATTGTGGATGATTTTTTTTCAGGGTAGAGACGTATTCCGACGTCTTTAAGCCACATAGATCTGCCGTTACGTGCATAAACCCGCAGTTGAGGGATTCATACATGCAGGAAATACAAGTGGTTCTTAAGCGCACATCTGTTGGTCACCCTTGTAACCCTTGTTGGTACCCCTTCGAGTGGTAGCACATCAAACATCACCTGTGTATGGATCGACCTAGATTTCCTGAAGCCCTCTTTAGATAAACCAAATGGTCGTCTGACTGCTATAGTGCCACTGAGAACGACACTTAGGAAGATACTCTCTAGTACCTTGGTAGTCGGGTAGTACGACTAAGGGTACGGTCTATCCTCCTTAGTTAGTGCCCTGAGATATTGGGCCAAGTACTACTGTTGGACCCCGCACATATATCAGAGAGCTATAGCACAGGGCAAACCCTTGTCTG
>SNQJ01S0004526.1:312580-337115 GCA_010110895.2 Picea sitchensis
CCGCACATATATCAGAGAGCTATAGCACAGGGCAAACCCTTGTCTGTAGAACCCTTGAATACCTAACCCTTGGGGACAGAAACATAAAAAAATTAAAACATACAAGATCTATTGTCGCACAACTGTGTTTGGGTTTCCAAGTAACTACACGTTTCTTGCTAGTTAAGTATTTGTTCATTTCATCACTGCAGTATTCTTCAGACTGGAGTATAACTCCGCAGGTGTAAAATAAAAATAAAAATAAAATAAAACAAGTCTGGAAATTTTTTCACCATTATTTGAGACCTATTCCATTGGATTCATCTCTTTGCCCTTATCACATTCATACATATCATTTTTCGGAAAAATGTTTGACCCCACCCGCCCATTTTTGGTTCCTTCGTCCTCATGGACCATACCTGCAGCCATGAATTGGAAGCTCACTTCAATACCTTTCAATATAGTCTCACCGAGACCTAACAAGAAGTAAAACAACTCAGTGCCAATGTTGCCACCATCAATACAACCATGCAGTCCTCAATGGAGGAAATCAAACAAGACCTGACCACCTAGCTTGAATTTGTCTTTTCGTCACTCTACACCAAGCTTCATATCCCTATAGATAACCCTTCCTCTGACTCACCCCCACATAATGAAGGTGAAGATTCCTCTCATTTCCATAACTTTTAGCACCATCACTTTCAACGTGACCTACGCCTTCCACGAGTGGATGTGACCAAATTTGATGGCTCGGACCCCATTGGTTGGGTAACCCAAATGGAACATTATTTCTCTTTATACGACATTACATATGACTTGGGCCAAAATCTGGTATGGTGTTCTCCATATAGATCAAGAATGTTGGCAATGGAGAAAAACTTCCTGTCAAGGGTATATTGCTTGGACACACTTTGTGGCAGAGCTTTATGAACGCTTTGACACTGACACCAACCAATTGGGCCATTTGACAAAGTTGAAACAATCAGGAACAGTGGAAGCATTTATAGCTGCGTTTGAGCGCCTGGATTTTCGGACAGAGGGCATGTCTGATGCATTTTTTTGAGATTGTTTTATCAGTGGCCTCAAGGATGAGATTCGAGCCCATGTCCTCATGGCTTGGTCTCGGAGTTAAGTGGAGGCTACTAAAAGAGATAAAGAAGCACAACGGGTTGTATCTTCTCAAAACCGGAAACTCTCCTTTATCCCTCGCCCTAAACCAGTAAATCCCACTACTCCCTCCACTCCACTAAAGATCCAAAAATTGACCAGGGGTTAAATGGCTGAATGCCAACTCAAAGGCCTTTGTTATAATTGTGATGAAAAATATTTCCCACAAGTGTAAGGAACAAAAACTTTTTATGGCCATCTCTGAGGATATTTCGGAAGAGGATGTTGAAACTCCCCTTGGGTCTGAGTCACCTGAAACCACTGACATAACCCCTCCCTCAGACCCTCCCGAAGTAGAACCAATCATTTCCCTCAATGCTCTCACTGGCTTATCCGCTCCCCAAACCCTCAAGCTAATCGGTTACATCAAGCATCGAAGGTCATCATTCTGGTTGATAGTGGAAGCACCCATAATTTTATTCATCGCTGCATTGCCCAAGAAACTCATTGCTACATCCATTCCGTCAATAATTTCCAAATCATGATTGCCAATGGTGGCTCCATGAAATGTGGAGGGCATTGTGAAAATGTGTGTCTCCAAATTGGTGACTACCACCTGAAATCTCATATGTTTTCTATCGACATGGGCGGTTGTGACATTGTGTTGGGTGCAGACTGGCTAAGGACTTTGGGTCCCATTCTCATGGATTTCAAGGAATTAACCATGCAATTTGACCAGGAGGGCCACCAATATAAGTTCCAAGGCATCACCGTCGGTTCACCTAAGATCATTAGTTCCCATCGCATGGAAAAGCTGCTAAAAAAAGGTCATTCTGGTGTTATTACCCAACTCCATGCCATACAGGCAACAGAGACACCCTCGGTGCCGCAAGACCTCCAAGCCATCCTTTCTAAACACCAAGTGGTCTTGTCCACTCTCCAGGGACTCCCTCCTTCTGGTGGTGTTCATGGTCATTCCATTCCCCTTGTACCTGGAATCCTTCCTCCCAATATCCGTCTGTATCGTCACCCCTTTTATAAAAAAATGAAATTGAGAAAATGGTCCAAGAACTCCTTAATGCAAGCGTTATCTGCCCTAGTACGATCCCCTACTCTTATCCTGTGGTCATGGTCCTGAAGAAAGAAGGTTCTTGGCGAATGTCTCCTGACTTCTATGCCCTCAAAAAACTTACCATTAATGAAAAATTTCCCATTCCTGTCATTGATGACCTCCTGGATGAATTGAGTGGTGCCCAATTCTTTACTAAACTTGATCTTCATTCAGGCTACCACCAGATATGTATGAAAGAGGCAAACATTCCCAAGACCGCCTTTAGAACTCATGAGGGCTACTATGAGTTTTTGGTAATACCCTTTGGCTTGTTTAATGTCCCCTCCACCTTCCAAAGCCTCATGAATCATGTCTTCCATCCTTTTCTACGTCATTTTGTCTTAGTTTTCTCTGATGATATCCTCATCTATAGCAAAACCTAGACATACCATCTTTCTCATGTGGATCGATTTTTCCATCTAATCTCTCAGAACCAACTTTTCCTGAAACAGTCTAAATGTGATTTTGGCACCTCAGAAGTAGAGTACTTGGGTCAATTGGTTGGCAAGGATAGTGTCAGGGTGGATCCTAAAAAGATTGAATCTATGCAATACTGACCTCACCCAAAGACTCTCAAAAGCTTGTGTGGATTTATGGGCTTAACAGGTTATTACCGCAAGTTTGTTAAGAATTATGGAAAGATTGCAGGACCTCTCACTGCTCTCCCAAAAAAGAACTCTTTCACTTGGAACCCATCCGCTTCTCAAGATTTTCAAACCTTGAAGATGGCCATGTGCAACACTCTAGTCCTGGCCCTTCCTGATTTCACAAAGACCTTTGTCTTGGAATGTGATTCTTCAGGGAAAGGAATTGGTGTTGTCATTATGCAAGAGGGTCAACCTTTAGCCTTTACCAGCAAGAAACTATCTGAAAGAAATCTGGGCAAATCAATCTATGAAAAGGAAATTTTGGCTATTATGCATGTCGTTGATCTGTGGTGCCCTTATCTATTGGGGCAACGCTTCCAAATTAAGACAGACCATCAAAGCCTCAAGTATATTTTCTGGAACAACGCATTTCCTCCCTAGAGCAACAAAAATGGGTGACTAAGCTCTTTTGATATGATTATGAGATCATTTACAAGAAAGGCAAAGACAATGTGGTTGCGGATGCACTTTCCAAAAAATATGAACACAAAGGATCCCCTTTTTCTCTTTCCTTCATTGTACCATATTGGTTCCAAGCCGTTCGCCAAGAATAGCTACAAGATCCCAAAAGTTCACATATGATCCAACAATTGTAGTCCAATGCTCCAGCTTCCCTAGGGTACTCTTGGCTCCATGATGAGCTTCGATACAAAGGCCGTTTGTATTTAAGTAAACAATAAAAGCTTAAATCCACGGTACTTTCTGAGCTTCATGCTACACCCACAACGGGGCACTCAGGGTTCACCAAAACCTATGACAGAGTCAAACGTTCTTTTTTCTGGGATGGTATGAAATAGGACATTCGTAATTTTGTCATTGAATGTGATGTGTGTCAACGCAACAAGGGAGAAACAGTCAAATCCCAGGGCACACTACAACCGCTTCCGATTCCACCTGCTATTTGGAGGGATATCTCTATGGATTTTTTTACAGTCTTACCCAAATCAAGAAATAAATTAGTCATCGTGGTGGTTTTTTATCGTCTTTCCAAGTATTCTCATTTCTGTTCTCTTCAACACCCATTTACAACATCCAAAGTGGCTCAAATTTTCATGGATCGGGTCTTCAAGCTTCATGGCATGCTGCACTCCATTGTTTTTTATTGCAACCCAACTTTCACAAGCAATTTTTGGCAAGAACTATTCAAGCTACAAGGCACCCAATTGTATCTCAGCACAACTTATCATCCCCAAACTGATGGTCAAACAGAAGTTGTCAACAAGTGTTTGGAAACATATTTGAGGTGTTTTTCCTTGGAAAAGAAAAATCAATGGGCTCAATGGTTACCCCTAGCTGAATGGTGGTACAACACTTCATACCATACAGCTACACGCATGACTCCTTTTGAAGCGATATATGGACAAAAGCCAACTTCATTTCTCTCATACCTACCGAGTGTCTTGAAGGTCCAGGCGGTTGACCAAACACTTACAGTTTGAGAGGCTATTCTCTGTACCCTCAAAGAGAATTTGGTCATGGAACAAAATCACATGAAGCAACAAGCAGATCAAGGTCGCTCTGAACGTCAATTTGCAGAAGGGGATCAGGTGTTTCTTCGACTGCAACCTTACAAAAAAAATTCCCTCAAGGTTGAGCATTGTCAGAAGCTAGCACCCAAATTGTATGGTCCTTATACCGTTCTCAAGCGTGTGGGACAGGTGGCCTATCAGTTAGCTTTGCCCAGTCATTTGAAGCTACATCCTGTTTTTCATGTTTCATGCTAAAGAAGGTGATTGGAACTAAGTGCCAAATTCAAACCAACCTTCTCAAGTTAGCCGAAGAAGGATCCATTTGGCTACATCCACAAGCAGTTTTGGACCAGTGTGAGTGTCACCTGCGTCAAAGAACCATCAAGGAAGTGTTAGTCTAGTGGAAAGATACAACTCTAGCAGATGTCACTTGGGAACTAGCTACCATTCTGCAACAATTTCCACATCTCAAGCCTTGAGGACAAGGTTGTTTTTAAGGGGGAGGACATGCTAAGGTCCTAACCTGCACATAGGTAGAACAATATATTCGGATGTAATAAAGGTCAATATTAATAAGGCCTTGCAATAAAATAGAATAAGTTAAATGTAAGAAGATCTAATAGAAGCTTTCGCTTCTAGAGGGATCTTCCTTTAGATGCTTCTTTTGATAGACATATTTAATATAAATAGGAGTCAAGGGTATGAGAACCCTAGCTTGGATATTATTGTAATAGAGCTCTGCTCAACTGGAGGTTTCCCCCTCGAAGAGGCCCGTGAACATTTCTTTCAGAATCAAAGTGTTATTTATGTTGTTATTCTTATATCATTTCAGTTTTATTGTGGTGATTGTTTTGGTTATATTGTTGTTATTCTGCCATTTCTAGAATTTTATTTCTGTTCTGCATACTTTTTATATCTGGTATATTACATATACTCGTGCATAGTTGTTTTTAGTAACTTTCGATGTTTAAATTTGTACTAAAAGGATACAGTTTGTGTGGCATGACTCAACTCGAGAATTGAGCGTGCTACTTCAAGTGATACCGCGCACACTAGGGCTTAGTATAGAATTTGTGCGGTGGATTTTTCAGAGTAGCATTGTTCAGTAGTATGTTGGGTGATGTTACATTATGGTATTAGAGCACGTTGTAAGTGTTAGTAGAGGGAAATGTTACAAGGTGGTAACGAGACTCAGTTAGGAGACTAGAGACATTACATTATGGTATCATAGATATCGGTTCAACACTGGACATGTATGGGCCAAAGTTCAAAAAGAAGCATCAAAGATCCAGTTTCAACACTGAGCCTACATGGGTCAAGTTCTACTTAAGGAAAATTTTGGAATTGTAATTGGTCGAATTTGGAATTTCATTGTGGCCATGATGCGCCTGAGATAAAAATGTGCAAGTGTGCGCACTAAATTCAGGATGTTGTGGGTTGCGGCACTGGAAATGCACATAAGAAATGGTGCATGGGTGTGCGCACTAAAGGTTTGGGTCTGCGCAGAACAAATTTGTGGTGCATGTGCATTATTGATTCATGGTTTACAAGTTACAAATTGACACTGCGCATTGATGTGTGTTGAATACCAATGCACACACGATTTGTGGAAGAAAGGATTCTAACAAGATGGTGCAAACTTTTCATGAAGTTGTCTCATGAATTTACCTAACAATTGTTTTTTTCTGCACATTTTTCAGAATTATCACCGATTAGAGCAGGACAAAATCAGTGCAAAAGGTCAAAAGCATGGAATATGCATAGAGGGCTTACAGTCCTGATGATGAATTTGGGGATCTGTATGTCGGTTTGGGTGTTGATGGTACAAAATCCAAGGAGGAGCACATAAACTTGGTAGAAACCATAAAGGGACTGAAAAAAGATGTCCAAAGTTATAAAGTTGATAATGAAAGGCTTATGAGAGACAACGAGAAACAATATGACTTCAATTTCAAGTTGATGAAAATCTTGGACATAATAGAAAAGAAAATGGATAAGGAGACAAAGACAAGTAGGTCAAGAGGTCACAGGTCTCATGATGAGAAAACAAGAGAAGAAATAAGTGTTGGTAGGCATTCATTTAGGAAAGTGCACAGTAGCTCAATTATATCTCCTGTCAGAAATCATAAGAGAAGGACTAGGATGGATGAGCTACAGGGAGAAATGAATAAGATCAAGCCTCCTGCCTTTAACAGTGAGCACAAGAAGGATGAAGATGCATAGACTTGGTTGTTGGGTATGAGGAAGTACTTCCAACTACATAATTATTTTGCGCATGCAGAAGGGAGAATTTCCATCTATCAACTAAAAGGAAAGGCATCAATTTGGTGGGCTCAGTTCATGCATGTGAAACATATTGATGAGAAGAAGGTTGCTTGGAGGGATTTCAAGAGGTATTCCCAAAATAAATACTTAACCAAGAGATATTATGACAGGAAAATGAAGGACTTCTTCAAACTCAAGGTTGGGAGTATGAAAGAATATTTTTAGAGCTGCTGAAATATCTGTGTTTTATAAAGGATGAACGGGTGAAGATTCAGAGGTACTTGAGTGGGTTGCGCTAATTTATCTGTGACAATATACAATATGATGATCCCAATATATTGGAGGAAACTATAAGGCACACTAAGTGTCTTTATGATCAGCAAAGGGGAAGATTAACTTTCCAAAAGGCTTGGTAAGACAAGATGAAAAGCAAGGTAGAACAAAGGAAGAAGGGGGATAAGCCACCATTTTTCAGGAATATTGTGCAAGGAAAACCAACTCTCAAAGAGCCCAGAATGATAGAGATAGTGGGGAAAAATCCATGGAAACAATCTATTCAATGTTGGATTTGTGGTGAAGATCATATGTTTAGAGATTTCACTTAAAGAGGTGAAAAATCAAGGATTGCGCACAATGTACGACAAGTTGCGATAGTTGAAGACATGGGTAGAAGCGTACCTAGAATTTACGCAACCCTGGATAACAAGAAAGTTGATTTTCAGTCGCACATGATCAAGGTGGAACTTAAGATTAATGATCAACCCAATGCTATTTTAATTGGCTTAGGAGCTAGTCATAGTTATCTAGATCCTAAAATGGTGGAAAGATTCCAATTTTCGAGAAGCAAGCTTGGAAAACCTTGGTTGGTGTCATTAGCGACATGAGAAAAAAGGAAAATTAATGAGATCGTTAAGATATGTCCAATGGAATTGAATGGAATGCACACTAAAGCAGATTTGAATATTATACCTTTGGGCTTGTATGATTGCCTCATTGGTATGGATTGGTTGGACTAGCATCATGTTGTTCTAGATTGTTGTAATAAGGCATTTATTTTCTTGGATGAGCAAGGACATTTTAGAACAGTTCAAGGCATTCCAAGAGCTATTACTATCAGATAAATTTCATCCTTGCAATTGAATAAAATATATAGGAAGGGATGTCAATTATTTGCAACACACATGGAGGAGGCACTTGTGGATAAAGTGTCAAGTGTTGAAGACTATGCAGTACTAAAATAATTCAAGGATGTATTTAAATAAATATTGGGATTACCACCAAAAAGAGATATCAATTTCTCTATAAATATGATGTCGAGAGTATCTCTTGTATCCAAGACTCCTTATAGGATGATTACATTAGAGTTGAAGGAGTTGCATATGCAACTTGAAGAGCTTCTGAAGAAGGGGTATATATGCCCAAGTGTGTCTCCTTGGGGTGCCCCAATATTGTTCGTAAACAAGAAGGATGGTACATTGAGACTTTGTATCGACTTCAGGCAGTTGAACAAGGTAACGATAAAGAACAAGTATCCTTTGCCAAGGATAGATGACCTCTTTGATCAATTGCGGGGTGCACATATTTTCAAAGATTGATCTCAGATATGGATATCATCAAGTGAGAATTAAGGAAGAAGACATCAGTAAGACGACCTTCAGAACAAGGTATGGTCATTACGAGTTCACAGTGGTGCCATTTGGGTTGACGAATGCACCAGTTGTCTTTGTGTGTTTAATGAATGGAGTTTTCAGAGAATACTTGGATAAGTTTGTCATTGTATTTCTGGATGACATACTTGTTTACTCAATGTCTGAAGAGGAGTACAAGAAACACTTGAGGATGGTGTTGCAGATATTGAGGGAGCATCATCTTTATGCAAAGCTAAGCAAGTGCTCATTTTATCAACGACGGATTCATTATTTGGGTCATATCATTCCCAAGGAAGGAATAGTTGTGGATCCAGAAAAGATAAAAGTCATTAAGGAATGGAAAACAACAAGAAATGTTACAGAGGTGAGGTACTTTATGGCACTGACAAGTTATTACAGAAGGTTTATTGAAGGCTTCTCATAGATTGTGCATCTAATTACATCTTTTCAAAAGAAAGGTGTGTGATTTGAATGGACTCTGTATTTTGCAAGAAGTTTTCAGCGCTTGAAATGTTTGTGACAAGTGTGCTAATTTTTTAGAATTGTTGATCATGATGCAGACTTCGTTGTGTGCATGGATGCATGCAAGGAAGAGCTTGGTGGAGTCCTCAGTCAGAATGGGTATGTGGTATGCTACGAATCAATAAACTTAAAAAAACATGAAAGGATCTATGCCACTCATGACTTAGAATTGGTAGCCATAGTGCATGCCATGAAGATGTGGTGACACTATGTCATGGGTATAATATTTGAGTTGAGGACAGACCATAGTGGTCTAAAGTGTCCTTTTGGACAACCAAGTTTAAATTCCAGACAAAGAAGGTGGTTAGAATTCCTCGGTGAGTATGAATTTGACATAAATAATATTAGAGGAAATGAGAAAAAGGCGACTAACACACTCAACAGAAAGGTGCATGAGATGCATGCTACAACCATTAGCATATACAAATTCGATTTGAGCGATAGAATTTTAGAAGTTTCCAAATCAGATTAACGCTATGTGGACACAAAGACAACTTTACAACAAGGTATGTCGCAATAGAAGTTTGAAGGTTATGAGATAAGAGAGGATGGGGTCCTCATGTATAGGCACATATTCTATGTTCTAATTGATCAGGAATTGAAAAGATCGATATTGTCATAGATGCATAAGGTTCCTTATGCAAGACATCTAGGTTACCGGAAGACAATTGTCCCAGTCAAGAAGCAATACTATTGGCCATGTATGAAAAAGGAAGTTGTTGATTTTATTGCTAGATGTCTTGAATGCCAAAATGTCAAGGTTGAGCATAAGCATCCAACTGGTTTGTTACAGCCTTCGCCCATTCTTGAGTGGAAGTGGGAAGTTGTAACCATGGATTTTATAACTAATTTTCCTAGGACTGCTAAGGAAGATGATTATATTATGGTAGTGGTGGACAAACTTACTAAAGATGCCCATTTTATTCCAGTGAAGTCAGTGCACAAGGCAGATGACATTGTTGAGATATACATGTGAGAAATTTCCAAGCTGCATGGTGTACTTAAGACAATTGTGTCTGACAAAGATTCCAAGTTCACATCGAACTTTTGGAAAGGGTTATTCAAAGGATTTGAGACAAATCTGAATTTTAGCACAACATATCACCCCGAGACAGATGGATAAGCTAAGAGGGTAAATCAGGTGATTGAAGATATGCTCAGGATGTATGTGATGGATAAACCATCAAAATGGGAAGACTACCTTCACTTGGTAGAGTTCGCTTACAACAATAGGTATCAAGCATCTTTAAAGATGAGCCCATTTGAGGAACTTTATGGTAGAAAGTGAAACACACCAATGAGTTGGGACAACCCAACAAACTGTGCAGTGGTTGGGCCAGATCTGGTCCAGGAAATGGAGGAACATATGGTAAATATAAGATAGAATTTAAAGGCTACCCAAGACATGTAGAAAATATGGGTAGATAAAGGCAGAACCCACAAAGAGTTTAAAGTGTGTGACCTTGTGTTCTTAAAAGTAAAATCCAGATGCAGTTCCCTGAAGTTGGGAAATTGTTCTAAGTTGGAAACACGCTACTATGGGCCATTTGAAATCCTAGAGAGATTAGTTCATGTCGCATATATGCTTGCATTGCATGCATCCTTGTGTATTCATAATGTTTACCATGTATCATTGCTTAAAAAGTATGTACCTAATGCTAATCATATTATTGATTGGAATGTGTTTGAGGTGTAGCCAGAAGTTGATTTTCGAGTGCGATCGGTTTTCATATTGGATCATAAAATCAAACAACTCTGAAATCGATTCATGGAGCTAGTAAAGGTCCAATTGACCTGGTACGATCCTGAGGATGCAACTTGGGAGCGCAAGGATGCTATGTGGGCAAAGTATTAGCATATTTTTGAAGATTTTTGAAATTTTGTATGTACATGTGTATATAATGCATTGAGGACAATGCATAAATAAGGGGGAGGGGAATCTAATGTCCCTAATCTGAGCCCAATTTTTAATTGTACATATAGGTTGGTGAGTCATTGGTACCAATTGTAAATGTAAATGTACATATAGGTTGGTGAGTCATTGGCACCAAGTTTTGGTTTTGCACGCACCTGAGTAGTGCACGAGGATTGTTATCAAAGAAAGGGTGTTCACATTTCATGGTGTTGCGTGCACCTGGGTGAATGCGCGTGGTTTCACATCAAAGGAACGATGCACACATTTCATAGTGTTGTGCATACTTGAGTAAGTGCTCAGGGATTACCTTGAAGTGCGCATTGAATCGAGTTATATATATATATATATATATATATGAGGCCAGAGATCCTGTGTAGTTATGGGGCTGGTGAGTCGAGATAAAAATAGGTCAGTGCACATATCCTTGTAAAATGTAATCACACTCAAGTTATTAATAATATAACATCGTTGCGCATAGATATATAAGATGAAAAGAGATGAGGGGCTAACTCCACTGAAAAGGGAAAAGGGGGGACTTAAGTCCAAGGGAATATTTTATTAATATTTTTGAAATGTGTAATTATGGATATTTATTTATCCTAAGTTCCAAAGGGATGGGAACGAGTCACCAAGTGGCTAAAGCTAAGTCTGAAGGTGACAAGTGTCCAGTTTAAGGCATGCAATATATATTGTTGGCCTTAGTGTATTTTGGGGGCAATTCATTCATTTCTCATGCGCGAGAAGGGATCGGACCCTCAGAGGAAGGACAACCATTACCTTATATGCAGAGAAAATCTTCTAAAGGGGTTTTCCATATTGTAAACAAAGTATTTTTTGTTGAAGAGGTGGGTTGTCAAGCCCGTGAGAATTCTCTCTAGGTGAGATATTTTTTGTCGAAGAGGTGGGTTGTCAGGCCCGTGAGTATTCTCTCCAGGTGAGAGATTTGTTGTCGAAGAGGCAGGTTTTCAGACCCGTGAGAATTCTCTCCATATGAGATATTTTCTAGGAATTGTTCCTTGGTGCGCAGGGCATCAGTTACAGGGATCTGAGACTTCCTGTTGGGCCTGTTGTTAAAGCCGTGTAAGGGAAATGGGGTAGCCGAGGGACTGTTCAACATATAAGGGGCACACTTTTGGGGGTGGGACAGGCATGTGGGGAATGAGAGATTGTAGGCTAGTTGCAATAGGGGGCACCCTCAACTAAACAATTATGTTGATTATCATACCTTAGTGTGGCATTAGGAATCATTTTTCCCTAGTGGAGTTTAAGCCCCAACTCAAGGGTGACCCGTTGCTAAAACTATATGAGAAACAAAGTCTATGGTTGGGAGAAACATCTGAGATTTGCATGTAGTTGGTGACTTTTCATAAAAAACAATTTTCATTTATGTGCTTGTCTCATTTACTATGTGCTTAACTATCTATGATTAATATAGCTTATTTCTTGTATGAAGTTGTATATAAGTAGTTGTTATTATTATTTATAATGGTGCTTGCACATGTAACTGTGGTGTTGATATTCAGTATTTGTAGTTGACATGCAGAGTATGGTAGTTGTTATCAATTATTCTTGTTAAGTTAACGTTATAATAATGGTCATGAGTCTTCAAGGCGAGGTTAGAATGGTCGTGTACGCAGGGAAATAAACACTAAAAGGGTTACAAACTGTTTCTATTTCTCTACATCGACGAGGGTTGCGACTCAAATACTAGTTTTCCCAAACAAAATCAATGAAAATCAAACTACCAACCATTAAAAAAAAAAAAAAACCAATGCAGGTCATCAATTTGGATGACTAGAAAGGATCTCAATTGAAGTTACCAAAAGAACAAATGGTCCCCAATACAGAAGACCAACATCATCAGAGTTTGAGTTTTTAGTATGGACAAAAGATTTTGCGGGAAGATCCAAGCATTTTCATCCTCACCTTGGCAATGCCTTTAAACAGTGCAGGACAAATTTCTCTGCTTAGTTGGCTCCAAGCATTGAATATGACAAATGATAAATCAATGATTTTGTATGGAAAGTAGCAGAAAATTATATACATAATCAAATTACTACACAGAGGAAATGATTTATCTACCTAAACATGAACCACACAAAGTTTTGAGACCAGGGGTTTATATACCAACTGTAAGACAACAATCTATGAAATTTCTATCCCGAAGAAATTAAATTACATAGTTTAATACACACATACCAGAGAGACACATATTTTCACTCAGAACAGGAATGTACGTGTTTTATACACAAATCAAAACCAATTTAAAATCCACATGCATACACAGAGATACACTTATATGTCTGAAATTTGGATTGCCTCACGAGCTAGGGTTTCGACAATGTTTTGAAGTTTGGATTGTCTCACCTCTTGAATGTGCACACGTGCACCCACCCCCCATATCTTCCCCTCCTCTTGAATGCGCGCACCCCACCCCGACCCTCCACCCACCCAATACCTATAGTTCTCTATACTATTAAAAAAAAAAACCCCCTTAATATTACCCAATATATTGCCCTATCTTTTCATTGATTTTTCAACCCCCAATATGAACGAACGTGATATCATATTGGTTTCCCGGTGAAGCCCCCATGACTATGGGAAGTGTAAGGTAATGGAGGCTTTAAAAATTAAGTTGAACCCTAATAATCTAAACAAGGATGATGGATGGAAGTTGAGCGAAAGTTCCAGATCGTTGCTTGTTGACTTAAGACACCATTTAACATTACTTGACCATTGCTTCGACTTGGGATATTATTAATTACAAAAAATACCCATTCGACCTCTCACCAAGTGGGTTTCAAGGGTCTTGACATATCTTTAATTGATGTGTATTTTCTTATTCGATGAGCCTCTCTTCTTTCTCGAGCGCTACTGATGATGATCCCCGGGGGAATCGAAACACGCCAAGTTCTCTTGTATTCTAGTGCAGAGTTCCTTTTACTCATAAGATAAATGATTGTTGGTCTAATTTAAAACATTTAAGGAGAAGTGTCTTTCTTTTGAATCTTTTCATTGATGATGATGATGATGATTATCAATGTCCATTAAGATCAACATTGATTTATTGGACTTTTAAAAAGTTAAAAAATTACTTAATTTACATTATAACTTTATTTCTATTTTCGATTGCATTGAACCATTTTTTCCTTTTTCCTTCCTTCATGGCCAATGAATCCCATCTTCCCTTTGAGAGAATCATACATTCCGCATAGAGAAAAGAGATAGATGATAATAAGATGATGGTGGGTAGGCATAACATGGGATTGAATTCTCTTTCACCTTTGTCTCATTTCGTAGATCACATTATATTCAACTACCTAGAAGAGCGGATACGGTGGCTAGTAGAACACAATCATTGTTTAAAGTTTACTTATATTTAAGTTTTAAGTTTTAAGAGCAGATACGGTGACGATATCTACTTTTCATTGTTTTAAGTTTTATTTGCATCCACTCTTCTTTTATATATGTATTAATTCAACTTTATCCATGTGGTTGGTTAAATTTTTGAAGGTTTTGTGTATGTAAGATAATGTTTCTTTTTTCAAGTTATTTATTAAAAATATAAGATGAGGTGTCTTTTGAGTTGATTTTCCTTTATTATTAGAGTTGGTTTTCCTCCACCATTAGACAAAAACCAACTCTAACAGTTGTAACTTGTTAATTCATTCCTTAATCATTTATTTATAAATTTTAGATTTTTACAGTTGTAACTTGTTAATTCATTCCTTAATCATTTATTTATAAATTTTAGATTTTTATATGGAAACTCTTTATATTAAAACTGTAAAAATATACAATATAATTGATATTTAATATTTTGATCTTTATAAAGCTCAAATTTAATATCTAATATTTTAATCCTTATAAAATTCAAATTTGAGTTAGAAATTCAACTTTAAATTTTTAATTTTTTGTTTGAGTCTATATATTTAATTGCAAAATTGTATGTTAAAGGACAATGACTATTATACAACAATTAAAGAGAAACGTTATTATCAGTTCCTGTCGAAGGCATAGAGGGACTATAGCGATCGATAATTCGTTGACTTCATATTAATATGTCCTTTGACTGTAAATTTTTGCATCATCTCTATTATTCGAACTATAGAACTAAAAAAATTGTTTTTTATATAATAAAAAAAAACCTTATCTGTCATCATCTCATTGGAGAATAGATTTGAAATCTTATTGCCAGCTTCAATATTCTCAATGTTTTAAATGTTTAGATATCCAAACTTTTGAGCATTGACGCTCTCTTTTCATTTTTTTATTTTTATTGAAATGTTTACATACCGAAAGTTTTGAGCATCAACACTCTTTTTTAATGTTTTTATTATTTGTATTTGTATTGAAATGTTTGCATACCGAAAGTTTTGAGCATTGACACTCTTTTTGAGGTACTTGAATAGGCATGACAACTTAAATGTTTACATAGCACGATGCCCTTAAACAGGCTTGACAACTTAAATGTTTGCATAGTGTGAGGCCCTTAAACATGCCCGACAACCTTAAATGTTTACTTAAATAGGCATGTCACAGTACATTTTTCCTTGAATTTTTCCATACAATGTTGCAGTGAATTTGGACAATATTGTTGTCCACCGCCACTCACATAACCATCATATGTTTGATACTTCTTCTATTCTTGGAATGTAATTTAGTCATGATTGAAGATACATATATTGTTTATTGGTTCACTGGTTGCTTCTTGTTCGTTGGTTCGTTGGTTTGTCGGTTGTTGCTTGTCGTTGTTTGGTTCAACTTTGCAAGGTTGAGGTCCTGCACCTACAATTGGACCTGTTGGTGCTTGTTGCTTGCTTCAAATTTGCAAGGTTGGGGTCCTGTACCCGCAGTTGGAGTTGTTTTTTCACATTGCAGGGTTCAAGTCTTGTACCCACAATTCGACCTGTGATTCTGTCGTTCATCGTTGCCGAGTAAGTTTCAATACCATAGTTTCATTCATATTCATTCTTTATTGTTTATTGTTTGCAGTTTGCAAGTAAGAATGTTTAAGTATCTCCACTCGCATGGTCATAATATGTTTCAGATTTATTCTATGCTTGGAATGCAATTTAGTCATCATTGAAGATACATATATTGTTTACTTGTTCACTAGTTGTTGTTTGTTCGTTGGTTCGTCGGTTGTTGTTTGTTGTTGTTTGGTTCAACTTTTCAAGGTTGAGGTCATGCACCTGCAGTTGGAGTTGTTGGTGCTTAGTCACTGATTTGTTGCTTGTTGCTTTCTTTTGTTTGCTTCGACTTTGCAAGGTTTGGGTCCTGCACCGGCAATTGGAGCTATTTTTTTCACTTTGCAGGGTTCAAGTCTTGCACCCACAATTGGACCTGTGGTTCTGTCATTCATAATTAATGAGTAAGTTTCAATACCATACTTTCATTCGTATTCGTTGTTTGCATTTTGCAAGTAAGAATGTTTAAGTATTTATTCATCATTCTTATCTTGCAGACTTTCCGTAGATGTTGGCATATCTTTTTCTCCTACTCTTAAATTTTCCTCGAATTTTTTCCCGAGGCTCTGTACCATGTGCATGCTAATGTCGTCTGCACAACTCTGGCTACCATTTTTTCTAGCATTGTAAATATCAATCCTTTGTCATGTGTGACGATGTGGAAATATAGCGCCTGAATTGAATAAGGAATTATTCAGACTTCGCACCTTTCCCTCGATGATATTTCCATCTTTCCTGAGAATGAGTATGTTCTTATCCCGTACGGGAATCGAACCCATGTCTTTTGCATGAAAAATACGATGTCAAGCTTGTTTCCTTTGCAGGATGTTCTTGTAGAAGAAAACTGTAGGTATGTGTAGAAGGGCTAGGTATGGTACAACGGTGCCTAGGCTGCAACAAAATTGCACAAAATTGGCATATCTTTCCCTCTTGCTCTTAAATTTTTCTCCATTTTTTTCTCCAAACTCTCAACCATACCTACATGCCTTTGCAAAATGTTCTTGTAGAAGAAAAAGATGTTGAGATGGTGCTAACAAGAGTAGTCTTCTGTGGATTGCAAATTGCAATATTCAATCTCTATGCCACTCCACGTGCAACATTGCTAACATAATGAATGTTTTTTCAAATTCATTACACCATTTACATCTGAACAAAACCATTATCATTCTAGGATACTCCAGTGTTGACATGCTACAAAATAGTTCCATAACAAAACAATTGGAAAACTACATGTGCAATTACAATGTCTGTTTTCTTTTGGTTAAGATAAAACATGTACAAAACACACTTATTCACCATATATGGTGAAATGTGCCCATATCACAATACAACCTCTTTTTCTTATACACGGACTGGTATGCC
Organism: Picea sitchensis; assembly: GCA_010110895.2. Taxonomy (NCBI): domain Eukaryota; kingdom Viridiplantae; phylum Streptophyta; class Pinopsida; order Pinales; family Pinaceae; genus Picea; species Picea sitchensis. The sequence goes on from SNQJ01S0004526.1 coordinate 329,577, forward strand.
CACGATACAATTTGTCTTGTACTTGAATTATGAAATATACATCAAAGATATTACAAATATAAATTTCCATGTCTCAAACCATATCTGGATACTTGGTGCACAAAACCAAATCATTTAGTTATGACCATCCAACTTCTTAATATTTTTCTAGCTTGTAATATATTTTGGCCAAGAAAAATTCTATATAATCACAACCATGGATAAAGAAAAACAAAGGTTCATGCTTCTAACTCTCTTTTATTCTATTCCTTTGATTCTCATTTACTGTATGTACATGTTACTTGTTTTCCCTTACATACCATCTTACATTCATGTTCATTGTATTTTCTGTGTTCCCACATTGAAACAAACAAAATAACTGGAGAAGACGAAGGACTCTTTACCACAAATGTAAAAGAGGAGATACAAAGGTGCATGCTTCTACTCTTATTTCATATTCCATTTTTTTGTATTTCATTTATTGTCTGTATATTTGTTCTATTGATTTGCACCTAATTTATTGTATGTAGATATTGCATATCTTCCTACATAATAACTTATCTTCATGTCAATTGTATTCTCTAACTTACGTTCATATCCATTGTATTTTCTGCATTTCGACATTGAAAGAAACATATTAGTTGGACAAGAGGATGAAATATTATATGCCACAACAGAGGAAGTTGAAGTACAATCTTCGAAAAGGTATACCAATTGTGATAGTAAATCAAACAAACAAAACGAGTAGGTGGATAAAATATTGGGCTAGAAAACAATGATTTGGCAACAATGGGCCTTTGTTGAGACTTCCCAATTCCGAACATTTCCCTCCCCGTTTCTATTTTCCACTCTTTATTATCCCCTTTTTTCCCCTCTTCTATACTTAACCAAATTCCCCTTTATTTTTCCCCTCTACTTTCGTTTTCTGGTTGCTTTACTTAGTCGTTTTTTCTGAAAATGTCTAGGTGTGCAAGTTGATGAACTCATGGGTTCACATTTATACTCATGCTTCTATATCATGATTTCGACCGACGACTTCCTCCTTCCATACTTAGCCACTTTTTTTATCGTGGTTTCTCGGGCTAGTGGGCTCAACATTGCACCTCTAGCTTCGGGGGTTCCACGATATAAAGATTGGCCGTCGAACTCCTCCATCATGCCATGTTCTGCGTTACACATTTTTACAGTCAAAATTTATGAGGCATACAATTTGACCATCGAGTTCTCTTGTTTCCTGAGTATCCCTTGACACCCTATTTCATATTCCATCTCCTTCGAGCCTGTATGTGACATCCAGAACAATTATGGACAATATACAATGCATATTCTTAATAAGTACTTCTGATGTTCATGTACACATGATTTCATCAGAAAATTTTGGACTAGTGACATGGGCATGAGCAGTCAATCATCGCAAACATAAAAAAAAACGACAAGGCCAAAGGTAAAGATTCATACATTGTGTTCTTGATATGTTTACCAAACAAATATCCTAAGATATTTATTCATCTATTCCATGATAAATATGTTGATGTCTTATGCAACACATACTTACAGTTCACAAGAAGTATCAACGAGCGCAAGTGAAACGCCCAACATAGTGCAAGTTCCGCAGACTAAGAGGTTTGGTTACAAAACTCTGACCTGCATACTTCATCCAAGTTGTGCATCTACTTGTACATTTATGCCAAAAAATAATATATATAATGCAGACTACCATTCACATTACTTTTTCTGTTCAAAAAAATGTCACAAGATCTAAACTTACAACACCCAATATGTTATCGATAGAAGGCTTGAACAGTTGCCGAACTAGACAAGTGTTATTCGGGGACATAATGGTCATATATAGCACCTACTTGGACAAGGAAAACAAAACTAGATGCATTGTGCATGATGACATGACAGACAACGAAGCCATGATGATAGTCACACTAACTATCCCTACACAACTTGTCCAGAAACATGCAGAAAAGATCTTTCCAGGTAATGGAATATCCATTACAAATTTTAATATATTGTTGAAACAAGTATTGTGGAAAAAATTCCCGCAATTTGTTCATAATATCGTTCGTATTGAACACAACAATCAACCAATTTTCACAGAGCAACGACACTTACCCAATCGGAACCATTGGTGCAGTTGTCACACTCGCGAGAAAACTTGGCTCGCAACACATTCTCCATATAAAATATGGAGAGTCAGACAACGACAAGGCAATGGTACCGTTCTCCATATCCAGTTTTGTCATTTACTTTCACATGTTCATATATCTCAGTTATGTTATAGAACTATTACATTGTTCCATGTTGTAGCTATAATTGTTCGACACCTATTCAAATTTGTTTTCCTCAATGGAACAACAATTGCATAAAGGGAAATTTCCACTTATGCTCTTCAAAAATATAACAAAGAAAAGAGATGTTAAAGAAAGGATCTTTTGCACAACCCAAGCAACATTTGTAATAGAATTGTGAACAGACATAGTACAAGATCTGAAGAAACTAACTAGCTCGATAACTTTTGTGTGTATACATCTACAATTCCATCCACACTTTGCTCATAAAAATTGCCTTGACCAATTTTTTGCAACTTTTTTGTTGTATAGTGATATATTATATTGTTCAATATATTAACTACTATGCTCACGTGCGCAGGTTGAGGGTGTTTTGGTTGCAGTGAATGTGTACTCCACCCCCTTCGATCTTGTATGTGCCAAATGAAACTCTCCTTCTTCCGCCTCTACTTTCATAAATGATGGTACAATTGATTGTCTATGATGCAGTAAAAAATGCCCTTACATATATAAACATTGCCTCAACGTTGTCATCCGAACCATCAGCAACAAAATCGTACATTGTACAATTAGACAACCTTTGTTAGAATATGTGCTTCATGGGTTAGCGAAATTTCCATATGAAGTATACCTACAGAAAAAGGAAAACAGTGTCTACATGCTACGCGACTTTCGGATCCATAGAAAATTTACATTAAATGAGGACAATGCCATACTGCATATCGGTTGAACCAAAATAAAAATAAAAAAAAATCATATCAAGCATTGGTAGGAAACGAAACAATCTCATGTGTATCTGTCCATGCTACCCAATGAGGATATAAATAGAGTTTTGCAGTGCCATGGAAAATTGAACTGGAAGAGCATAAGATTGTTCAGTCCAGGAATGAGAAGCATGACAACAAACTTCATACAAAGTATCCAACTGTGAATAAATCATGTCCATCCTTTGAACCGTCAAAATGGCTGGCTCCTATGAATGGAACCATAAGGAATTTTCAATAATATTGCAAATTTGGCATTGTTTGAACTCAATTAAGTTAAATGTTGAGACTCTTTTCCAGGACTGGCAACGTTAGAACAATGTTAGGTTAATGTGATCTTGTTTCACAGTACTATCAGAAGCAAATGTTCATAGTGATCTTGCTTCATGGTAATATAGTAATTGAAAAATTTCTTGGTTCCCATTTGGGGATTTGGTTATAGCTGGGATACAATGCCCAATCTCCGCTGGTTTTGTCATGTCTTGTGTTTGGCAAACTTTGTTCATGTGCTTTCATGTTGTAGTTCAAGGTTCTCATGGGCCCGGTTTATGGATTATGGATGGATGATGCATTCAGGATATTAGCAATTTTTCTGTGGTCTTAAAGAATATACAAGACCTGATTTTCCTTTTAATGTAAGTTGTGTGAAGAAAATGTAATGTGTAGCTCATTTTAGCACTTTTACTTGATCGTTGAAATTACCAAAATTCATCTTCAGAAATATTTTGAAATAAAAGGAAATATGCTATGTGAATTCCAATGGAACTATGATATAAACCACAGAAAATTAAAATTAAAATTAACCGTAGTTATACTTACAGTGAAGTTGATAGCATAATAATTTTACTTGAACATCCCAAAATTGATTTTCTTGTAGCTTTTCGATACTTCTCTTATGCAAACACATCCTGGAAAGTATAAGCATGATTCACTTTCTCTATTCCTTGATTGAAGAGCATGTTCACATGTTTAATGCACTTCATAGTTATTCTTAAGACCATCAATGGGGCTTTATTAACACCAATTCCCGCTTCCAAAAATTTCCCTCCCCTTTCTGTTTTCCCTCTACTTTCTCTTTCTGGTTACTTATCGCTTTTCACAAAATGTTTAGGTGCGTGCATTGGCGGATTCACGTGTTCATATTTCCACTGATGCTTTTATATCACGAGTCTGACTGACCACTTCCCTGTTCCATATTCAAAAACTTTTTGGATCGCAGGTTCTCAGGTAGGCAGGCTCAAAATTGTGTTTCCATTGTTCTACCGCCTACAAATAACACCCAGACTTCCCCGATCTACAAATAGACAACCAAATTCCCCTTTCTTTTTATCCTTTACTTTCTCTTTATGGTTACTTAGTCATTTTTCTGAATATGTCTCATGCTTTTATATCACGATTCTAACCAACCGCTTCCCCATTCCATACTTGGCCACTATTTACATTGTCAGTTCCTAGCCAGGCTCACTCAGCATTGTGCTTCCATTGTTCCACGACCTACAAACTTCACCCAAAGTTTCACAATATACAAATTGACCACTGAAGTCCGTCATCATGCCCTGTTCTGTGTTACACATTTTGCAGTCAAAAGTTCAGAGACATACAATTTGACCATCGGGGCCTCATGTCTTCTGAGTATAACTTGTGACCTTGTTTTGAAGCCTGATCGACCTCTTTCCATACTTGGCCATTTCTTGGAATCTCTTTCACAGGTTGGCGGGTTCACAAAATGCCCAATGCTTAATCTCTCTTCGCCATCCCCACCACCTTCACACTTCTTTCTAGATATGCAATTATTAAGCTTTAATGCTAATATCTCATCCTGCAGGAACCGTTAAGATTGTCATTAATGTTCAAAAGGTTGGAGGAGATCTGTCATTAATACGAATTAAACCAAGATTTGTGGATTGTTGTATTATCCCTTCCAATTGTTCATTTCAATCATCATGGAATATCTTTCGCGCGTCGTCCGATTGGTTCCTTCATGAAATCTCCAATCCTTAATCCCTCTTCGTCATCACCGCCATCTTCACACTTTTTTCTAAGTATGAAATTAGTAAGATTTAATGGTAACAACTCATTATGCAAGAACCATAGAAATTGTCATTGGTCAACGAAAGGCTCGAGGAGATCTCCCATTGATACGCATTAAACCAAGATTTGCAGAGGGTTATATTATCCCTTTTGAATGTTCATTTCAAACATCATATCGAGAAAACAGACATTATTGTTAACTTATGGCAACAGTTCCACAATATTTCTGTCTAGATACAGTAAACACCTTCGGGCATGATGACCAGAACTTCCAGTGGTCCAGGGCATATTCTTACTACTCATTTCCTTCTTCCCAGAAGCAAAGAAGGAGATGCTCACTTGGTTCTTCGAGAGATATATTTCAAGCCAAATAATTCCAAGGCAACCCCCCCTGCTCAGACAACCTTCCCCTCTGCGTTGATGGCTGACGCAGAGGTTGATGTGTCTGATTTTGAGCTAGAAGAAGATGATTTGATGAACAATGATATGACAATGGATGATGGAAATGTAGATGTTGTTCCCACTCCTGCGTCCAAATTGAAATCCATCATAATGAGGGAACTTCCCGAATCGGGGATGGAGGCCTTGACAAGACCAAAGGAAGGGGTTTCATAAAAGAAATAGACACTGAACACAATAGCCACTTTTCAGCTCGAGAGTTTGAGTCTCTCAACTCGGATGATGGTCCTCGCCCTTAGAGATGTATCCTTTCCTTTTATTTTTAGGGTTTTGTATTGGGTTTGGATTTGTCCCTAGTGCAACCTATGTCCCTGGAGTCTTTTATTGTAAGGAAATGGTCTCTTGGTGTGCCTAGAGATATATTTCACGCCAAAGAATTATTCAATTGTGGGACCACTCTCTTGTTCTCTGGATATACAATTAACATCTTAGGGGGTGAGGACCAAAACTCCCAGTGGTGCAAGGCATATTCCTACTACTCATCCCCTTCTGCCCAGAATGGAGTAATTTGGACCTCTGGAATTGCTTGTGCAGCCTGTGTCCCTGAAGTCTTTTTCTGTAAGGAGGGGGTCTCTTGGTCCCCTTTTGCCCAGAACAAAGTAATCTGGACCTCTCGAATTTCTTGTGCAGGCTATGTCCCCAAAGTATTTGATTGTAAGGAGGTGGTCTCTTGGCATGTCCTCACTTTCAGTTTCGAGCTCTTTCGCTTTCCCTACAACATTTTTTCTCTTCTTTCTCATAGGAAGCTTGTGAGAACTATCAATTTTACCGCGAGGATGGTTCTTATCTCCTCCTGCATTTGAATAATTATGGGTTGCTTTCTTACTGGGGTGGGTCGTTGGAGCGATGTTGCGGGATGTCGTACTCTTGGTAGTGGTGGCTGGGGATTGGAAACTCATGTACCTATATTTATGACAAATACGTTCAATGCTTCAGTGCAAAAAACTCAGTTCGATGTCTATGGATAAATATATATTTCCTACTATTTTTGTATAGATTTACATTAAAAAAAAATCCTTGGAATCTTGGTTGGTGTTTCTTTGTTAGATTTAACACCTCTTCTCGTTTGCATGGTTTGATAGTCTCATAATTCTTAAATATTGTATTGATTCAAGTAATTTGATCTAATATGGAACATTGAACAATTATATGACAATGCATTGTGTCAATCCCATGAGGCTTATATGGAAACATAAATGAATTTCAGACAGTTTCAAACCACCATTCAATTCTATTAGTAATGCAAATAGAACATAGCAACACTAATTCACGATGCAAGAGTTGGGGCCCCGCCCAATAAGTTTTGTTTTCATCTCAACCTTGTTGAGAAAACGATCTCTTATTTCCCTTTTGCTTCCTTGATTCCTTTACTCCAAAAGGAAACATTTTATTAGTTGTCCATCCCCTGGCCTGTATTTGAGCACTTTTACTTTATTAATAAAATTACCAAATTTCTTCTTCGCAAATATTTTGAAAAAAAAAAATGATATATGGTAGCTAAGGTCAAATGGGGCTATGAAATCAACCACAATATTAAAATTCAATTTCGTCGTTGTTATACTTATGGTCAAGTTGACAATACAATAAGTTTATTTCTAGATATGCGATTATTAAGCTTTAATGCTAACAACTCATCATGTAGGAAGTTTAATGCTTAAAATAATATTTCAAGGCATTGAACAATGTATCAAGAACACAATTACTCCCACAAGTTGCAATAAAAACAAATCTTCAACAAAGCATTTACTCATACCCTTTTTAATGGTACAAGCACAATAGAAAACGAGTAAGTGGATAAAATATTGGACTAGAAAATGATGATTTTGCAACAATGGGGATTGTTTGAGACCAATTCTAGCTTACAAAAATTTCCCTCCTCTTTTCTATTTTCCCACTCTCTTTTATCCCTTTCTTTTCCCTCTTCTATACTTAACCAAATTCCCATTTCTTTTTCCCCTCTACTTTCTCTTTATGCTTACTTAGTCGTTTTTCCGAAAATGTCTAACTGC
>SNQJ01S0004527.1:0-21473 GCA_010110895.2 Picea sitchensis
AAACAACCTTAAACTCATGGAATAGATCCATGAATTTATCCTTTTCTTCTTCGGAACATTGAGCTCCAACTTTTAAAACTTTTGGTTGTTCAAGAGTTCTAATTTTCAAGGGAATCAGATCCCCTATTTTCCATTTTGACTCCTCTTATTTCTTATCGTCATGGCTACCAACATCACTCATTGAAAATGAGCTCTCGAGAGGAGTCAAGCCTTTTGGAAATTTATTATCTTCAAGAGAAATTATTTCCTTGGGCTTATAGAGCTCATTTTGCAAGAAAGCACATATGCTTTCATCATTGGGAAAGACCTGCCAAGATTCCACATTGTTAGGAAGATGGGTTCTATATAAGGACAAGAAAGTGCAATTAGGTCTTTGGGAGATTATTTGTCTTGTAGGACAAGCTGCAAAAACAACTAGCCTATCAACGATAAAATTCAACTCCCTTTTAAAATGAGTGATGTTAAAAGACAATAGATTTTGGATCAATGCCTATACAACTTGGGTGTACCTCTTGAGTAACTTGTTAGGAGGAGTATACATTTTCCTGACCAGATTGACATCAAATTATGAGTCTCCAAAAATAGTAAGATGACCACATCCTAAATTATAAGCATTTTCAATACCGAACAGTAAGGCTTCAAATTCAGTTACATTATTTGTACAGGAAAATTCTATTGGAGTTACTTCACACACACCTAGGATTTCTTTTTCCTAAGGTTTTTCCTTATTTATTAGTCATAATTAGTCATTATCTAGTCTCCTATATTTTAGGGGAGAATATTCCACCTGGAGAATATTCTCTTTCAGTTGACACTTCAATTTGACTAGTTGAGTTGAGTTTAGATGTTGCATTGGTTTTATCACCATGCAACATTGGGATCAAGAGATCTCACCATGATAATTCGGCTTTTTGCCGGATCATCACCATGATAATTCAAACTTGCTGCCAGATCATCCTTAAAAGTGCTGCATTACCTTGATTCCACAGGTTATCCTCCTCTACTCTCACAGTGATGGGTTAGCTTTGAGAGAGACTAGTTGGCCGAGTTAATAATTAGGTGATTCACTCAAAACTTCCACGAGAGGCTAAGACCTAGGTGAGTTCCTCTGTATGGCTAACCCGTGTGTGTCGGATCACTCCTGAACCACCACTGGTGCATTGGACTTCTCCTCCGGTCGCACTCATTGAGTTCTCAAATAGCATATCATAAATTGATCATTATTCACAATGGTTAATGAGAGTGTGCAATTTCTTTCTCTCCCTTCTTCTTCTTTCTCTAATTCTCTCTCTACAAATGTATGTATTATTGTTTAGATAGATCTATTATGTATAGTTTCAACACATTTTCACATGGCTAATAGAGCGATGGGTATAAGCCAAATCTACACCAAATTTTTTTGTAGGTACAAAGATTGAAGACAATGGAAAGATGGATTTCAAATTCATTCTTACATTACAGCTATTTTGCATGGAAGAAGAAAATATTCATACATATCCAAACCAAAGGGTTGTATAAGTTAACCTTGAATACATATACCTAATTGACATCAGCCATATAAAAATCAAAGTACTTAAATCGAATGGATGAGGCCTCCAGAACTATTTGTAGTCTTATTTCTCTTGATCTCATTTTTCATATTAGTATCTTCTGTAAGAATCCCCAGTAGGCTTGGACCACCTTGAAAGGGCTCTTTGGAAAATAGGATGAGATGAGGGACACATGATGGAGGTGGGCTTCTCACATTGGATCCAAAATCTTAGAGATATCCAATCTTTATTTACAAAATTCAAGGATTTCTGTCGCAACTCAAAGCTTGCAGGTTGATAAATCAAAGGAGGGAAAACAAATGGACTTCTCACCATTCTTATAAATATTGGTCCTTAATTATTTGTATTAGTATCCACATTCCATGTTAACCAGTTGTCCTGCCTCTAGAGCCACTGGAAGATGCCTTCTCTTGGACCTCAAATCCTTGACACGAGCAAGCCAAGCTCATCAACAAGGGGCACAATCAAAAGGAAGCCGAGCATGCCTCAGCATGCATGATAGTAGCCAAAATATCAGAAATATAAATATAAAGATAAATGGAAGCTCATGTGCATCGAAGAAGAGGACCCGAGGTACCTGGAAACCCTTCACCCGATGCCTAGTATCTCAAAGGAAAGAGAGAAAGAAAGGGGAGAAATGCATGCACAAATAGTTCCATTGATCCACATCAATGCCAAAGAAAATAGATCTGATGTCTCAAATAATTTAACAAAAAAACCTTGGAGATCGTGTCCCCTAGGGTGCCAAGAAGAAAAAGCCAGGAGATAAAAATAAATAAGAAAGGTGATTCTAGCCATGTTTTGATTGCAATCAACTCCTCTCGATGCTTGGATCATTAGATTTAGGAGATCACACCACATGTAGTTGCATCAAGCGGTATATTATTTTTTGTATGCATGCAAAGGTCCTCCCATTACGATGGGGACAACTCTTCTGTCGAAAATCCTGTAGACAAAGGAAGGATTGAACTCCTGTAGCTTCAAGAGAATTTGTTGCATGTTCCCAAACTTTACATCAACCTTCTCTCCATGTATCAAATAATGAATACTCCGGCCTTGGAAAGAAATTCATATTCATACCAAATTCTAAGGTGAACCGGATCACGACATGCAAACCAAATCGAGATTTATATGCGCGGTAGGAATGAAATCATCCGATCCTAGATTATGCACATTTTTTCTAGAGAGGGTATTGAACTGATTTTGTTTCTTTAGCCTCATGTTGATGAAAGTAGTAGGATATAGCACAAAAAGTTTGGACATTTCAATTTCGGATACATGCAACAAATTAGCAAGCAAAAATATTGGTTTATGGTCTACCAAACATCCATTTCTCCAAGGAAGTATGTGAGGATGTGTTCTCGGAAAACACCCTTAAGAGAAATCAACAAAGGGAAAGTCTGCATGAGCTTCCACACCTTTAGATCCTGATCCACGGTGACCTTATGGGTCCTTTTTTGCATCCATCCATCAACAAAGTGAGGTTTGTTCTCCATTTTGTTATGATTTCTCATGTTTACATGGATCTTCTTTCTCGGGGAAAAATCGAGAGTCTCCTCAACACCTCAAATATTTCAAAGCCACAATTTGAACCACTGATCCATAAAGAAGATCAAAGTCCCTTTGAATTGATAAATGAAAGTATGTGTATCATGAGATCCACAATCTTTTTCATGAAGCAGAGATTCAGTTGTAACACACGATTCCCTATACTCCACGAAGCAAAGAGTTGTTGAGAGGAAAACCAGATCTCTAAAGGAGATGGCATCTTATGTTGCATGCAAAGTCACTCACACATAGACTATGGGCGGCTTGCCAGCGTACCTATTACATACAAAACATATCTCCCCTTAGATATGTCAAGGATAATAGCCCTTATGAGGCTTGGGGCGGCCTCAAACCAAAAGTGACCCGCTTTCACATTTTCGGTTCACGTGCATGTTGATTCCCTCTGAGAAGAGTAAGGAACTTGATCCATAGATCATTGAGTGCATTTTTATTGGATACAGAGATGATGTGAAGGGATATCAACCTATTGATATTTCCTCGGTTGACTCATCATTGAGCGTAGTATCCAATTAGAGGAAAGTGTCTCACATCTTTTACTCGGCCTGTGCATCGAGACTTCACTCTTCCTGTCAGATATGATGAGCATACACATGTTGAATTTTCTTGAGACAAGAGTTATGATTAAAGACTTTCGTGGTCCGGTTAGAGTCATTACTGTCGGATGTAGAGTAAAACATCGGGATGCAGTGAAGACAGGCTTGAAGGCCAGTGGGCTCAAGCTACTCTTGCCCAGGTCGGGGAATCGTTAGTGATCTAGATGATATTAGGAGGACTCAATCTGATTTAGAGGAGCGTCTTGTTGCACTCACTGCCATGAACCATTTCCACTCAAGCATCTTTTCTTGGTTCAAACTTCAAATCCACAGTCTTATGGCGAGGAAATCACTGCAGGAATCGCCATGAAGGAAATTTCCTTTCCTCCTCGAGAACTAGTGTAAAGGTAGCTAAAAGAAGAAGGTAGTAGAAGGGGCGGAGAATACATATTGACGTCATTCAATGTAAGGTGTATTGGATCCACTTTATATTATTAAATAAGGCCCACTATGGTAGTTAGATATATAATAAATGGGTAATTGGATATAGTAAATGTGGATGACTTTTTAGAAGGTTCTAATTCTAGAGATTCATCCTCTGGAATGTTCTTGGAGTGGTAGCACTATATAAAGAGATTCGAGCAGTGTATTGAGACATGAGAAGTATTTGTATTTGGAGCGATATGGCTCAATGGAATTGCCTAGAGAGAGAAGTGGAATAGAGTGATCCATAATGGGTCTATTGTTGTTTCCCTACCTCAAGGGGTTTATATAATAAAGTTGTGGTTTTCTATGTGGTTTCATATATCTTGTGTGGTGATTGTGTTAAGATATCTTTGGATCTGTTGTGATATTTTTGTTGATTGTTTGGTTCTTAACAGTTATTAGTACTGGTGAATGCAAAATCTTTCCTAACAGATATGAAGAACAATATAAGAAAAGCACAACATGCAAAAGCTATAGAAGTAGAACAACACCATACAATGAATCTAATATGAAGAATCCTCTATTGCTTGCCTCTTAGAGGGGTATCAATCGAATACAATAATTCTCTTCATGTCTCATTATGAACACCACATATAGTATGCTACCATTATCTCATTTGATATAGAAGGAGAAATCAGAAGTAGAACCTTATAAGAAAGTGCTCTTACATTTATTATATCTAATTACCCATTTAATGTATCTAACCATAATCATTAATAATATAGTAGTTTAATCCTGCCGGTGAATGACCTCCTCTAATATCATATGAACTCTGCCCCACCTCTCTCTGGCTATCACCATCCCCTGTAGAAGCACATTGTCCTCAGCGATGTACAACCATGCAGGGGGTCCCATGGATAATTTGGCAGGACTGCATCAGAAGAAGACTGGGAACCAAGGTCCCATGTAGAAAGAAAATCTGCTGTCTTTGAAATGGACCAGCCACCATTGTAAGCTGGTCCCATGTCCAAGTGCTCATGTGAACTCCCCTTGGAATATTTTGGAACCCAATAAACAAATCAAAATGATGCTCCAAACACTAACACCTATCATGTGGATCCAAATAGATCCAACCACAGTGGAGGTCTTGTAGTGTAGGAATGAATAATACCCTTTGTAGATATAGGTGAATCTTTGGTAACTAGCTCCTAAGGTGGGGCATTGTTTTTCTCTACAGAAGGTGGAGTAGGAGTCATCAAATAAAATATGAAGTGGTTGTCATCCAAAAATGACAACTATCCATATACTATCATCACAATCTTCTTCAAAATCATACAAAACATATCTTTCTTGATTGTATTCATCTTTGAGGCCCTCCATAAGAAATCTCTCACGCATGTTCAATGAATCTTGAATACTCTGAAAACTATCATTGGTGGTTATGAGGATATGCGTGAGGTTATGTGGATATGTACAAATGTATTCAATCTATCATCCAATGTGTGAAACAAATGAGCTTTGAATGATTCAATAATTTCTTTGGTTTGAAGAAATAGCCATCTAAGTATCCTATGAACTCACCCAATGGATTGTGGAAAAATCACAATTTTTTGGAAAAACCCTAAAAGCATTGAAGGAAGTTAAAATGTCATAACTGCTTCTGGACTCTAGTTTTGGTGATTTGTTTTTGAAATTGGTGAAATTGTTTGAGGAACTCAGATATGTAACTTTTTTGGAAAAAATCGGCCTCCAACTGCTACAAAATAAAGATTCTGCAGCCGTCTGAAAATATTGAAAATTTGTAGATTTTTAGACTTCCTTTCTTGACTTCCGGACTCAGTTTAGGACAATTTGTTTTTCAAGTAGTGTTTTTATGAGAGGAACTTAGACCTACAACTTTTACCAAATGTTTCACCAAAATATACCAAAAACTTCAAGAATGTGCGGCCCTCTTTGCCTTTCAGAAAAATCTCTTGAGAATAAAAATATTTACACAATATGCACTTGAAGGTATGCAGTACCACTTGTTAGGAACTCCAAATATTAAATGAAAGCACTATAACAGATATGCAAGAACAATATACAAAATCTTCTTTATTACTATCAAATATGGGTTGGGCAACACCATACAATGGATCTATTATGGAAGGGATCTCTTACGTTCACTTGCCTCTGAGAGACATCCCCTATTAGACTCACGCTCCAAATGCAATACTTCTTTTCATATCATTACATTGGCAGACCCCTTTGCTATATAGTGCTACCATCACCCTAAGAACATTCTAGAGAAATCTTCTATAAGTACAGGAACCTTCTGAGAAGTCCTTTTACATTTATTATACCTAATTACTCATTTATTATATCTAACTACTTAGTGGATGACTTGTTTATGTCTCGTGGATCTAGTCCACCTTACATTGAATGATTCTATCATCACTATGGGCCCTACAGGCCCCCCAAAATTACTACTCTATGTTCACCCACATTCCATCCCGCCCCATAGAAAGCGTTGTGTCCTCCGATAGCAGTGTCTGAGGAGGATACACATATTTGGGCAGTGATCGTAGGAGGCCCCCTCGAAGAGACAAGTGAACAAAGGAGAGAGGATCCCTTCTGTAATAGGATCCATTGTATTTCCTACCATGGGTTTCTATGTAGGATTGTGGTTTTCTATGTGGTTTCCATAGATCTTGTGTGGTGATTATATTCATATCTTTGGATCTATTGTGATATTTTGTGTATTCAGTCTTTGGTTCCTAAAATTTAATACAATAATATATTAAATAATTAATAAAAAAAATATTTTTTTATTTTAAATTTTCAGGAGGCAGCATTTATTCTTGAAATTCGATATATATTATTTTGTGCAAACTAAATTGTGAATGCAGCGAAGTTTCTCTTAGAAAAACACCAAAGTTGAAAAACATCATTAGAAGCGAGTCAGAAAAGTCAGGATATTGTTTAAAATCTGCAAAATTTTCAAGATTTCATGAGATAATTTTTGTTATATGGCATCACGGGCCAAGTTTTCCAAATAAGTCCACAGTCTTAATTCCTCTCTGTAATTTCACCCAATTTCAAAAACAAATCAGCAAATGGAGTCGAAGAGGAAATGTTTAACACCTCAACCGATTTACAGTTTTATAAAAACAGCGATTTTCTCGCTGCATGTGGGTGAGTTCATAGGATGCTCAAATGGCTATTTCTTCTCAAAACCTGAAAAAGAAAAATTTTGAATCATTCAGAAATTCAGTGTTTCACGATGAATGACGGTGAATGCGTTGTGGCCTCACGCGGACAACCTCACTGAGACCTCTTCAGCCTCACTTATGGCCTCAATGATAGTTTTTTGTATTATTCAAGATTCATTGGATATCGTGTAGGAGATATTTCTTATGGAGAACCTCGAGATGAATATAATCCAGAAATATATGCTTATTATGATTTTGAGGAGTATGATGATTGGTATATGAATAGTTTTCTGCGGGATGACAACCGCTTTCATATTTTATTGATGACTCTACTCCACCTTATGAGAGAACATCAATGTCCCACATCGAGAACTAGTCCTGACGTTCAATCTACGCCTACGATGTGCTGTGTCATGCAGAATTACGCTACCGACTCTTTCACTATGGCCAGATGGATAACTCTTATTAGTCACATGATAGAATGCGATCTTTAGTGCATCATTTGGAGTGATTATTGAGTTCAAGGCCTCCATGGTATGAAACATGGTGGTTTAATGATGGTGAATTACTTCAGCGTAGTGAATTTCACTACTATGTGAGACCTTGGTTCTTGATCTCGATATGGTACAATTATCCTATTATATAATTATTACGGCATTGGTCATAAGAGATAATAACAGGTAGTTGAAGTGGTATGAGTTGGAAGACTATGGTGATAGTGGAGGGTCGTTCAGTAGCAAAGTTGGACTAGGTCCGCTATATTATTAAATAAAGTCCACTATGGTAGTTATATAATAAGTAGATGAGGAATTAGATATAATAAATGTAAAGGAGGACTTCTTAGAGGTTCTGCTTCTAGAAGATTCCTCCTCTAGAATGTTCTTAGGTGATAGTAGCACTTTATATAAAGAGGTTTAAGCAATGTATTAGAGACACTTGAATAAGTATTGTATTTGAGCTGATGTCTCAATGGGAAGATGCCCTAGAAGAGACAAATGAACAAGAAGTCCCTTCATAATATGATCCATTTATCTTTGTGTTTGCTTGCTACCTCAAAGGGTTTTGATATAATAATGTCGTGGTTTAGCATATTCTGATATGCTCGTTGTAGTGCTTTTAGTATTGAGTCTTTGGATCTTATGGAAGTATCCAGGCACTGACTTGGAACTGTCTGCGAATAAAGAAACACCTAGCGAAATATGAAGAACAATATAGAAAAACACAACTTTATTTTTATCAAACCGCGAATAGTACAACTTTCAACTACAATAGTTCTATTATAAGAGGATCCTCTGTTCACCCGCACTCTTTGAGGGGGCATCCTCTTTTTGAGCTACCGCTCCAAATACATGAATTCTCTTCATGTCTCATTACATTCATCGAATCCCTTTATATAGTGCTACAAAAAACCTAAGATCATTCTAGAGGAAAAATATTCTAGAAGCAGAACATTCTAATAAGTCCTCTTACATTATTATATCTAATTACCGACTATGCTATCTAACTACATAGTGGAGTCTTATTCTGATGGATCTAGTCCTGCTTATATTGAATGACCTCATCAATATCAAACCCTATGGCTAACAACTCCACTACCTCTCTGGTTACCTTACATTCCATCCCCATATGAAAGCGTTGTCCTCAGCACTTGATGTACAACCATATCCCGGGGTCCCATGGATAATTGTGGACCATAATGTTGAAGTAGATTGAAGAACCAAGGTCCCATGTAGAAGGGAAATCCACCATGTTGAAGTGGTCAATCACCATTGTAAGCTCGGGTCCCTATGTCCAAGTATAATGTGAACTCCAGGTGGAAGATTTTGGAACCCGATAACCAACTCAAAATGATGCTCCAAGGACTAACACCTATCATGTGGATCCAATGGAAGATCCATCCCGTAGTGGAAAAATGTCACAACAAATATGAAATGAATAATACCAATGTAGAATATGTGAATGCTGGTAACTGGCTCATGATGTGGGACATTGATATTCTCTCTGAGAAGGTGAATTATAGTCATCAAATAAAATATAGAATTGGTTGTCATCCCGGAAATGACAACTATCCATATACTAATCATGCAATCTACCTTAAAATCATACCAAGCATATATTTTTTGATTATGTTCATTCGTTCTAGGGCCCTCCATAAGAAATCTCTCTTGCATATTTATTCAATGAATCTTTAATACTCCGAAAACTATCATTGGGAGGTAGATACGTAGGCTGTATGGCAGACCATGTACAAATGCATCAAATCTCTCATCAATGTGTGAAACAATTGGGCTTTTGAATGATTCAGAATTTCTTTTCGAGGTTTTGAGAAGAAATAACCATTTGGAGCATCCTATGAATTTTCACCCAATAACTTCACGGCAAAATCCTTGACTTTTCTGGAAAACCCTAAAAACTGTTGAAGTTAATGCTCATAACTACATGGACTCCGTTTTGGCTGATTTTTTTTAAATTGCGTTGAGAAATTGTGAGAGGAACTCAAATTTGTAATTTATTTTGAGAAAATTTGGCCTCCATCTACTACAAAAAAAAACCGTCAATAATACGTCATGAGGAAAACCTTGAAAATTGGAGATTTTAAAACCTCGATATCTTGACCTTACGGACTCCGTTTGGGGCGATTTTTTTTTTTACTTGGGTGTTTTTATGAGGAACTCAAATATACAACTCGTTTTTGCAAATTTTACAATCAAATATATCAAAAGGTCTGGAATGTAAGCGTCCCTCTTTTCTTCTCCGAAAAAAATCTGCCAAAAATAAAAATATTTGCCACAATGTCTTGGGAAAAGTGCTCTATGCGAGCACTTTCATGACGGTAATATTATTTTAATAATTTTGAATGAAAGAAGACGCGGCTGTTCTAATTGCCAATACATATTTTTGTGGAATTGTAGAAATTTGTAGATATAACTATCCTCTTAGCTTCATAGAATTTTAAAATCGCAAATTTTTCAAGATTTTTCCACATACGGATGGCGAGATTTTATTTTATTTATATAGAATTTAGAGGTTGAATTTGCCCAAATAAATTATATGTCGTGATTTTTTGGTCTTGAATTTAAAAAAAAATCCAGCCAAAGCGAAGTGGGAAATGAAGTTATGAACATTTTAGCGGTAGTTTTTAGGGTTTTTCGAGAAAAAGCCCCGATTTTCTGCTGAAACTTATTGAGTCTATTTTTTGGGTTTTCATAGTGCGGTCGAATTGTTCATAGGGTGCTCAGATGAATATTTCTTCTCGAAGCCTGAAAGAAATTCTTGAATCGTCAAAAGCAATTTCACACATTAGATGACAATTGAATGCATTTTATGCATGGCCTCCTGTTCTGGCTACCTCGCAGATATTGGTCTCAATGATAGTTTCGTAATAATTCATTGTGAACTCTTTATAAATTTCTTCACGGAGAACACGAGGGGATGAATATAATCAAGAAATATGCTTGGTGTTACGAGCGTGATGATTGGCTGCTATATGAATGGATTGTGTCATTTAAGAGATGACTAACTTCACTTTCATATTTATTTGATGAATCTACTCCACCTTGCAGCAGAAAGTATCAATATCCCACATCGAGAGCTTAATTACCGGCCGTTAGATGCGCATCTCGATGTGTATTCCTTCGAATTACCTTTCGACCCTTTTTTCCGCTATGTGGATGAATCTTTCTTATTTGGATCCACATGGTGTCAATATTTGGAAACATCGTGAGTTGTCCAAAAATTTTCCGCGGGGAGGTCTATATTTCACCCAGATATGAGACAAACTTTTAATGGTAGTTCAATTCTTACGGTATCAGTCGTTCTATGGTTTTGTCTTCGATCTTCTTCAGTCCACAAATTATCCATAGTTCTGATATGTCGGTTGTACATCAGCGTTGGTTTAAGCGGCTTTCATAAAAGATATGGAAGCCTTCTGAAGAGAGAACAGTGGGGGGAGCAAAACCCATAGTGATAATGGTGGAATCATTCAATGTAAGGTGGACTATGGGTCACTATATTGATAAATAAGGCCCAGCATGATAGTTAGATATAATAAATGGGTAATTAGATATAATTAATTTAAGAGGGATTCTTAGGTTTTTGCTTCTAGAAGATTTCACTCCTGTGAATGTTCTTAGTTGATGATAACACTATATAAATGGGTTCAAAAACAGTAATGAGACATGAAGGAAATATTGTATTTGAATGAGTAGCTCAAAATACGGAAGATGCCTTATCAGAGAGGCAGAGTGAACAGAGGATCCCTTCATAATGCGGATCAAGATTGTGGTGTTGCCCCTACCTAAAGGGTTTGATATTAATAAAAGATATTTTGCATAATTTTTGTATATCTTTTGTGGTGCTTTTGTATTCGGTCTTTGGTTTGTAACGTAGATGCAATTGTGGTGTTAATAATTATTACAGGGAACCAAATGTTGAATAAAAACACCACAATAGATCAAATTCGAGATACCAATCATACACAAGATATATGAAACCATATAGAAATCCACAACTTTATTATATCAAAAACCCTTGAGTTGGGGCAGCAGGTACAGTGAAAGATCTAATATGGAAGGGATCCTCCTATTCACTTGCCTCTTGAATGTCGTACATCCTCCTGTTAATTTCTGGCTCACATGCAATATTTATCTCTCGACCGACAACGAACTCCTTTATGGTGCTACCATCACCTAAGAGCATTCTAGATGATGAATCTTCTGGAAGTAGAACCTCCTAAGAAGTTCTCTTACATTTATTATATCTAATTACCATTGTCATAATCTAACCATAGTGGGCCTTATTAATAATATAGTGGACCTAGTCCCACTGCTGATGAATGAAGCCTCCCTGTTATCATCCTCAGACCCTTTACCCCCTCCCCCACTTTGTACTCTTGCTACCTTACATCCATCCCTTATGGAAATTTTTTGTCCTCAGCGAGAATGTTGTGAAGAATATTGTGATTGTACAAACAAGGATTACTTGAGGAGGTTTTGTCGCTTCCATGGGATTGAGTATATGGTATTTACCCTACATCGAGGGTTTGATGGTAATAAATGAGATTTTGCATGTTGTTCTTGTGTATCTATTGTGATATTTTGTATTGATCTTTGGTTATCTATTGATTCTTAACAATTGGTATCAGCTTTCCTTGGGCAAACATTGTGGATAAATATTTTTATTTTCACGATTTTTTTAGAAAAAAAGAAGGGCGACATTATGAGTTCGGTATATTTTGAAAATTTTGCGGAAAAGGAGGTTGTAGATCTGAGTTCCTCTCATAAAACACCCAATTTGAAAAAAAATCGTCCGGCGGAGTCAGGAAGTCAAGATATTGAAGTTTTAAAATCTACAGAATTTTCATGATTTTTTCCGTGGACAACGGCGATAATTTTTTTTTGTAGAATTTGGAGGCCAAATTTGCCCAAAATAAATTACAGATCTGGGTTCCTCTCACAATTTAACCCAACTTCAAAAACCGTCATCCAAACCCATTGTGAGAGTCCGAGAGTGAAGTTATGAGCATTTGCAGCTTCAATAGTTTTTAGGGGTTTTCCAGAAAAAAAAACCGCGATTTTATGTCGAAACTTATTGGGTCTATGTTTTGGATTTTTTCATGGCAGTGCGGGGATCGAAAGGAAAGAGTTCATAGGTTTCTCAGATGAATATTATCTCTCAAACCTTGAAAGAAATTTTTGAATCGTTCAAATCCCAATTGTTTCACACATTGGATGACTGAGGATTGGATGCATTTATACATGGCCTCAGTTAACCTCCTGAGATAGCCTCACGAGATGGCCTCAATGATAGTTTTAAGTAGTATTCAAGATTCGTTGAATAACATGCAAGAGATTTCTTATGGAGGGCCTTAGGGATGGATATATTGGGAAATATATGTTTGGTATGATTTTGAAGTTATGATGATTAGTATATGGATAGTTGTCATTTAGGATATGCTTCTTTATATTTTATTTGATGACTCTGCTTCTTCACTGCTCGTAGAGAACATCAATGTCCACATCAAGAGCTAGTTACCCGCGTTCAGTCTACATATTCTCTGAGTGGTAATATTCCTTCCAATTCTTCTCGACCCTTTTCCACTATGTGGATGAAGATCTTCTTATTTGGATCCACATGATAGGTGTCAGTGTTTTGGAACATCATTAGGAGTTGGTTATTGGGTTCCAAAATCTTCCGCAGGGGAGTTCACATAAGCACTTGGACATGGGACTCGGAGAAACTGTGGTGGTTGGACTACTTTATCATGGTGGATTTTATTTCTACATCGGACCTTGGTTCTCTAGAGTCTTTTCGGCATTATGGTCCACAATTATCCATGGGACCCTAATTTATATGTGGTGCTACATATAATGGGTGAGAGACAATGCTTTCATAAGGGGGATGAAATATAAGGTAGCTAGAGAGGAGAGGTAGTGGGGGCCTAGAAGGGCCCATGAGTGACATAATAGTGGAGGTCATTCAATGTAAGGTGGATTAGGTCCACTATATTGATAAATAAGGCCCACTATGGTAGTTAGATATAATAAATGGGTAATTAGATATAGTAAATGTATTATGACTTCTTAGAAGGTTCTACTTCTAGAAGATTCCTCACTAGAATGTTCTTAGGTGATGGCTAGCACTATATAAATGAGTTCAATCAATGTAATGAGACATGAAGATAAGTATTGTATTTGGAGGAGTATCTCAATAGGAGGATGCCCCTTGAAGATGTAAGTGAACAGGAGATGATCCTTCCATAATAGGATCTATTGTATGGAGTGGCATGCCTCAAAGGTTTGATAGTAATAAAGAAGATTTTGCATATTGTTCTTGTATATACATTGTGTTTTTTGTGATGGAGTCATTGGAGTCTTAAAGAGCCAAACTTGGGATCTAGTTCCCTTTCATATGGGAGGAAACGTCGGAATCTGAGGATGGGTCTCTGGGACCAAGATCCAGTGGATGGATAGATTAGCGGATACAAAGCTAGGCTTGTTGCCAAGGCTTTCAGCAGGTTCATGGTATTGACTATGATGAGACCTTTGCTCGATTAGAGAATATGGATTCCATAAGATTGACACTTTCCATTCTACGGAATCAAAGGATGGAATCCATGGGATGGTGAAGAATGCATTTCTTCACGATGATCTCTCTGAGGAGATCTACAATGAGAAGCCAAAGGTTTATCACCCGGGACTCTAATCTTTGTGCATCAACTAAAAGAATTCCTTTATGGCCTCAAAGCGGAGCTCTAGGAATGGTATCTTTGAGATGGATTCCTCTTTGTTGTCCACCAGAAATTTGTACGTTGTAAATCGGACCCAAATGTCTACATTCTTAGGAAGGTTGATTCACTTCTAGCATGGATTACGTATGTCAATGATTTTTTTATCATCGTTTGCTTGACTTCAACGATTGATGCAATCAAGATTATTCTACATGACAGGTTTTTGATGTCGGACATGGGTCAGCTACACTTCTTCCTTGGACTCAAGATCGGAGTCAAGATGCATTAGGCATCAAGCATCTCGAGCCAAGTATGCACAAGATCTCTTGAGAGATTTCACACTTATGACATACTCCAAGTGCATGACTCCTTTCTTATCGGGAGTCAAACTTGAGGATAGCGAGGAGACTCCAGTGGTTGACAACACCATCTGGATAAACTAGTGGGAGCTTGTTGTATCTCACACACTCCTAGCCAGACCTATCATATCTGGGGTTAGCAATTTCCAAAGTTCATGCGGGGAGGCAGCATGAGCTACATTGCAGAGAAAGGCGCAGCGTATCCTTCAATGCGATACCAAGGAATCATAACCTTGGGATTCATTATGCAATAGACTCTACGTTATATCTCATCAGATTTACTGATTCCGAATGGGGAGTGGCGATAACAGCGATGTAAAGTCCACATCGGTTACTCAATGGAGTCTTGGTTTTGAGGCATATCTGTTGAAGTGAAAGAATAAAAGATGCCATTTTCTCTATCTTCAACCCGGCCGAATCTGGGGGTAGTCAACATAACCATTCGGTATGTGGCTACAACATTTTCTCTCACTAAGTTGGGCATTAGGTTTCATCGACCGATCGTCATCAGGTGTGACAACTTGAGCACTCTGAAGTTCTCTGAGATCTATTTGGAAGGCAACCGATAGGCACATAGTCCACATGCACTACATCATGGAATTAGTGCATGAGGGGATCATCTACTTATAGTTATGTCCTTTAGTAGAACAAACAACATACATATTCACTAAGACTAGCGAGCATAGTTTCATTCTCTGAAATTAGATCTTGGAGTAGAAGGACTGGTTAATCCTATGGCGTTTTTTCTTTACATACATTGTACCTTAGGGGGTTTTTCCATGAGGAGTTTTTCCCTCTTTCCTCACTTTATTTGGATATTTTGTATTTTGGGTACCTAACATGGCCCCACAGCCGGGACCCATTCTTTATTTCACCATAGTGATGTTCCGAAGTGTTGGAGTTACTTCACACACCTAGGATTATTTTTCCTAAGGTTTCCTTATTTAGTAGTCATAATTAGTCATTATTAGGTCTCCTATATTTTGGGAAGAATCTTCCACACGGAGAATATTCTCTTTCAATTAACACTTCAGATTTTGACTAGTTGATTTGAGTTTGGTCTGAATTGGTTTTATCACCATGCAACATTGGGATCATCACCATGATAATTTTAAATTGCCTTAGGATCATCAATGGCGCATTACCTTGATTCCAAGGTTAACTCCTCACTACTCTTTTGTTCGGTCAATTAGCTGAAAACTAGTTGACTAGTTAACTCAACTGGAAGTCAGCAGTTCACTCATGTAGCTGCACGAGAGAGACTAGACTAGGTGGGAAGTTCACTCCCATAATTGTTGGTGTGTGTCGAGTCACTCTAGACCACCACTATGGTGCCTTTAGTTTCTCCTCCGGTGTGCACTCATTAGTTATACAAAGTATATCATGTGTAAATTATTCATTATTCTAGCGGTTAATGAGAATTATTTCATTCTTTCTCTCCTTATTCTTCTTTCTCCAATTCTCTAGGAAAATGTGTGTATTATTGTTTTAGCTAGATCTATTCTATGGAGTTTCAACACATTTACAAATTCCAGATCTAGAAAAAGTTATGAATTTTACCCACAAGTGAATATAAAACAGTGCTCGCCCCATTACCTTCATTTGAATATACCATCAAAGTGCATATGCCACATCGAATCTTCATGGTATAGAACATTTCAAGATAAGTGTCATATTCATCATTAAAAATTTAATAAACACCCATATCTTCCTCAATAAAATTTACATTTGACTGAGGAACCTTTTCAATGTATGGTGAGATTTGTCCTTCCCTTAACACAATTATATTCTTTCCATTTATGGGAATAGACAAATAAGAACCATTTAAAGATAAGTAACCATCCATTAAATCCTGCAAATCTCTACCCAAAATGATTGAATAATTACTAACAAACATATCAATCACTTGTATGTTCAAAGTGGTTCTAATTTATGGATGGGCGCAAAGGACTAAAGTTACATATTTAATCTCACTGATCATAGATTGTTGCTAATTATTATAGGACAACATGATTCTCATGTTTTCATTTGTATTTTCAAGATGGTAGAGATTCTTCCATAATAATCTTGGACATTATACTAGGTCCAAACCCACCATCTATTAGGCGACAATGAACTATCCTATCAAAAATCTTCTGAGAAATATTAAAGGAGGATTACAAAATTTTAAAATTATTTACACCTAGTCTATTTACATGAGAATCGTCTTCATCAAGGTTTTCAGATAAACTAGCTATTGAGGAAGTTTTACCTTCCATATAGTTTTTAAGATGTTGTTGTTGCTTGTGGACAATGACCATGTATAGAAGAGTTACCATCTTCTTTTATATTGTAATTGTTTTAATATGGCCCATGCTGATGAAGAAATTAAAGAGATTTAAGCCCCTTGACTTTGTGCTTCCTTGTCAACATGAGTATTTGTACTTGGAGAAGAAGAGAAGAGATAGGGGCAAATGTAGTTTTCGTATTCCCACCTTTTCCCTTGTCAGTATAAGATTGACTCAGAGTGTTTACTAACATTACATCTTCTTCAGGAATGAAATCTAGGGCAGTGAAAATTGCTTCATTTCTTTTCACAATTGTCATCGCAAAAGTTACACCAACTACAAGGGGCTAATTATATGGTAAAGGATTAATGTGATGATTTCTCGAGGAACAACGGGAAGAAGATTCAATGGATTGAGTTAGTAATGAAATCATTTCTCTCAAAAGTAGTCATCTGATTGCTCATATCTTGCTCCAGTTGCAGCAGAGTCAACATTTCAATCTTCTTAACAAAATCTTCTTTAGGAAGACCTTTTCTATCCAATTGTTCTTCATACTCCAAACAATCTTGGATTGCACACCTAGGCTTGTTACATTTTTTCTCTTCTAACCTATGATGATAATACTTGAGAAGAAGATTCAACATGGATTGAGTTAGTAGTAATCCATTTCCTTTCAAAAGGAATCATCTGATTGCTCATATCTTGCTCCAGTTGCAGCAGAGTCAACATTTCAATCTTCTTAACAAAATCTTCTTTAGGAAGACCTTTTCTATCCAATTGTTCTTCATACTCCAAACAAGCTTGGATTGCACACCCTAGGCTTGTTATTTTTTTCTCTTCTAACCTATGATGATAATAAGAGGGTAAGGAATTATAGTACTTAATGAAAGCAACTTGATTACGAGGACAAATCATTTCTGGGATTTGATTGTACAATTTGGTGAATCTAAGATTGAAAGATTTAATGGTTTCACCATTTCTAAAAACACTGTTATTATAATTCTTTAACAAATTTGTTGGATCCTTGGGCTACCCATATGTTGATTTAAACCAGTAAACTTGCTCATCCCAAGTTGAAAATACTTTACGAGGTAATTAAAAAAAATCAACAACATATTTCCCTTCTAAAGAATTAATGAATAATCACATACATTTATCATTATCATTTGCTTCTGTATTGTGTCATGCATTAGAAAATGCACTAAGGTGTTCTTTGGTAGAATTGGTTCCATTTCCTGGAAATTTTAGCAAATGGTCTTTGAATTTGGTAAGGGGATTAATGCCTGGAGCAAGATCTAGATGTGAAGACACATGCCATGGTGTAGTTGTTGCATCTTCCTCAAATTGGAATAAACTGAATTTCTTGATTACTTTGGCAGGATTGGTGGTAGATTGAACTGGAATTTGATGACTAAAAATACCCCCAATTATGGATAAAAAGGTGGATTGTGAAGAAGAAGATTGACTAGTACTAGAAGAAGAATCATAAGATTTCATTTTGAAAGTGACATGGATAAATGATATTGAAGAGGTGGAAGAATCAGGCAAGGATCTACGATGTTTTCTCTATAGAGTTTCAAGAATAACCTTTCTTCTTCTTATCTCTGAGACACGATTAATTTCTGGAGACAAACCTCTCTTTCTTTGAGAAGAATGAGAACCAAAGGACATAAGAGAATTTCTTAACAATGGGGTTGATTTCTAACCAACATTTGTTGAGCTTCCCACTGTTATCTAATTCTGATATCTTGAGAAATAACTTCCCGAGATTGATGAAGTTCAGTTCGTGTATAGGCTGTTTCCAAAATTGTATTAAATAAAGTCAGAGAAATGATGGTATGATCATAAAACCATCACCAATGTTAGGTTTACGCACAACAACTATGGTCATGAAAACAATAAAAAAAAGAAGAAGAAGACTAAGTACAAAAAATACTAAAATAAAATATAATTACCAAAGAAAAGGAGTGACTTTATCCTAATACCAACATTTTCAAATTTTGATTGGCTATATCAAAATAGCAGGATTATCACCCCGTTTTTATAGCGCCTTTTACAAAAAATTCAACTAGTCCACAAGAAATATATCCTTGGAATTATTGCTATCTTTTATGATTGTATTGTGTCAAAAAAAAAGAAAATATTTATAACATAAAATATTTTGAACAACTTTAGAAATAAAAATATGATATAATATTAGACAGAAACTCAAATGAGACTTCAAAACCATCCAAAGATTTTATTTATTCAAATATGAGATACAACAAACAACATTCTTCATACCTAGAAGCTAAGGACCAAAATGAGACTTAGTAGTCAAAGATGGCATATTGCATCATACAGAGACCACTGGTATCATTAAGTGAAACCAAGATTGAAACAAAGCTGAAATGTCAGGCCACAAATTCCACTGCCTTGACTCTACAAAAAATCCTTAATCAGTACTGAAAACTAATCCATAAATCTAATAGGAACCCACATACTATCAGAGACAGGTGATCAACCTTGTGAAGTATATCAACAAATCAATACTTATTGGTACTCCTTATTGCCACCTTCAGTCGGATCCCGATATCAACAAGAAGTTCTTAGCACTTATGTATTTCAAATATGAATGAAATAGTAAAGTAATCTCACTTAAGAAGCAAGAGAAAACCTTATCAGATTTATTCTCTCTATCACTCTCCCTTTTTGCTTGTCCCTTGAAATCTTCTTTTATTTCTCCAAAAGTAGTTTGAGAAGTTCAACTACTTTTAGTTAAATCAATAACTACTTTTAGTTAATGGGGACAACTCATAATTGAATAATAATAATATTTAATGATAAGGATAAAATAAATACTAAATAATAGGAGGGGACCCCCTAATGACCTTTTTTTTATTTTTTAACATATCCCCTTTGTTCCTCCTTGAAAATTTACAAATGTATGTCATTAATCATCCATTTAACCATCAACATAACACATATACAAATTGGCTCATAAACCATTTGTAAACATCATTGTGACTCCTGAATGATAAATATATTTATTAAAATAAATATATTATATTGTTATCTAAGTCAAAAAGTTGTCACAAATATGTCAAAATAAATATACCATCAATTGCCCCAAAAATAACGCTGCTGTGAAAATATCCAAAAATGATGAACAATCAATCTATCCAAAGCATATCACTGTCCAAAAATAACAACCAGAAATGTCATCAACAATAAAAACATCATAATAACACTATAAAATCAGAAGTCAAATTTTTTATGTGAAGCAACTTGCCTCTGTTTACTTTCCTGTGGCTTTATAACTTCCAAACCTTCATCAACTGGTGCTTTAACTCTTGCTACTGATGCTTCCAGATGCATGTCCTCAAAATAAATATGTTTACTTTTATTTTTTGGATGCTTAGCATAAGAAGTGATTGAATGTGAAGAAGTTAATGATTGATCATAATTGACAGACTGGGCATGTTGTTTTTCTTTGCTAGGCTCGGGCTCTTGAATTTGAGATAAGATTATTTAATAGCTGAGAAGAATGGGCATGAGATGCTTCTGATGAAATATGGAGGGAAGATCACTTTATAGGAGGTGGAGGTAATGACAATGAAGTTGCGGACCATACTTGGGCTTGATGTTGAGGAAGATTAACAATCTTATTCCAACCATCAATGGATGGAATCTCAGGAGGTAATGAAACATGCAACTGTATAGGAATACTATAGATACTTGGATGAGGATGAAGGGGTGGTATTTTAGGTGGAGGATGAGGTTGGAAATCCCCTTGTCATGCCAAGTTCAAGAAACCAGTTTGTAGGATTTGGTTAAACTCCTCATATTCGACATTGAAATGGATGGAGAAGCAAATTCTATTGTTACCCCAGAAATCACTAGGCCTTCTCCCTCTTTCCCTGTTTCCTCTGCCACCACTTCCTCTACTGAAGAAACTCATCTATAAGTACAAGGTAAAATTAGAGCATGCATACAATAACTAATAAGAATCAAATACCATTTGCATAAAATAACTTAGAAACAAATCCCTTGATAACAAACAACATTCAAGCAATCAAGGAGATACAAGAGGGTCGATCAAGATATCAATTCTTCCCTTCAACTCTTCTTCATCACATAAGTAATTGTATTTAAGAACATGGAAGAAACAATGTATTTTGGGAAAATGATGGGATTGTAATGTGTGAAAAGTGAAATAATGGCAAGGAAATATAATGACACATGCCCAAAAATAATCGATCATCAAACACAAATAAAGTCAAATTATTTTCTAAAAATCTCTTCATAATTACCCTATCAATTTTATATCCACCTTTTCCAATCCTTTATTTTCAAAAATCAATTATACAT
>SNQJ01S0004527.1:21523-34095 GCA_010110895.2 Picea sitchensis
GGGAGTTGAGAATAAGTTATGGAAAGTGAAAATATGGAGGAATTGGCCCTGATCAATAATATTTGAATTTATCAAATATAACAAACCTATAACATACACTTTCAAAATATGATCATAACCATTTTCATATCCCCATCACAATATATTCTTGTTTCCAATATCAATACCAATTTATTAGAAAATATTTAATTTCATAACACACGAGGAAAGATAACTGAATATTTTAAATGATATATGAATCTCGGAAAGAGGGAATAACTTATGAAAAGTGATAACATGTGGGAATTGATCCCGTGTATAAGAAATAAAACATTGCAATCTTCAAACAAATCTCATTTCCATTTAAATATTCAATCCATGAGAAACAATAATTGATAATTGCAAACATATTCTAACCTCAATTGAAACCTTATTCAATAGTGATATTTAGTGAATGCACACAACTTATGTCACCTGGTATAATAATTTGTTCAAAAAAAGATGATTGAAATTTATTTATCACTAGAAACATAGTAATAAATCTCTTTCAATTCCCAACAGGTTGTACAATGGAGCTCTTTAAATCCAAACTATCATCAAACTGTTGTGATATTTCTTAACAGTTAGGGTTTGAAAAAATATCTTTCAAAAACTGATATGAACCATTCCCAAATAACCTTTTCAGTAAACAAAAGTTGAATAGGGCTGAATAAAGTCATCACATCCCCCAAAAAAATCAATGCATACTAAACTAGACGTCTTCGAAAATGGCTAGGGATCGAAACTAATCACACTCATCTTTCATTATGGCTGGAAAATTATCACTGTATTTAACGAGCATCAGGGTTGCCAAATTGTAGATATACAAAACTCTTTTTATAAGACCCAAAACACATTCTTTAACTTGCAGGGATGCAAAACCCTAGGGTTTAGCAACAACCATAGTTTATCCTTTGACACCAACCAAGAAAAACGATAAGATAGTTTTTTAAATGCTTGGGTTTGAAACCAGACTGGACATTTCCCATTGTTCTGATAATAACTGAATTATGACCCAAGAAAACATTTCCAGGAAAGGAAGATGTAAGGTTCAACCTAATAGATATATGAAAAACCCATAATCGTGGTTCCAACCAGAAGGTACTCCAAAACGACACATGATTCACTCAAACATAATATTACATATTAAGATGACATGAGGGTTTAATGGAAACTCATAAATAAAGGGATAGTTGAGGAGCGACCCCTTTTCTTTTTCTTTTAAAAAGAGACAAATAATTAGGCCGCGTTAACATTGAGGTAAAATACCAAATTCTCACCATAAAAATATGTCAAGAAATAAATACTCTAAGATAGTTTGGAAAAAACCAGTGAGATTTCACAACTTTTGATGGATACGAACCAGAGAATCAGACAGTAAAGTGAACCGAGATTTTAATTCTCAGGAGGGAAGAAAGAAAATGACAGAACACAATCAAAAGCAAAGCAACATTCTTATTCACAATCGAACATAGCTCCTTTTAAATTATCATTGTAAAAATCAACATGAATTTGATGGGTATAAGCTTATAGTAACACACCTTTGCTAATAACTTGTTTTACCATTGAAAAATATGAGTTACAATGCCAGGATGGTCATGGTTAAGGGTTACACAGAGCCACTTCTCAAGAGCTTAACTCCAAACCAACGAAATGGAAAATGTCAGAAAGCTCGAGGGTGGTAACCTCAATCAAAATCCGCGTACATGCATTCAATACATGAGACTTAATGTCCCCAAAACATTGTTTCTCTTTCCAGATCAGACTTCCACTATTCAACCTCAATGAATGGCGTTAAGATTTACCATGCAAGATATGCAACAATTCACGTGCTTNTGCCAGGATGGTCATGGTTAAGGGTTACACAGAGCCACTTCTCAAGAGCTTAACTCCAAACCAACGAAATGGAAAATGTCAGAAAGCTCGAGGGTGGTAACCTCAATCAAAATCCGCGTACATGCATTCAATACATGAGACTTCATGTCCCCAAAACATTGTTTCTCTTTCCAGATCAGACTTCCACTATTCAACCTCAATGAATGGCGTTAAGATTTACCATGCAAGATATGCAACAATTCACGTGCTTGCTCATACATGTCAGCAAGGACTTAATGAAGTTTAGAACGACGACCAACTCAATGTCTTTTTCAAATAAACCACATCCATTACCAATCTAATAAAGCGATGACATATACTTATCATAGTAAATGATTAAAGAAGAGTTTGAATGACATCAATGAAATCAAAACAATATACCATATGCATCACGTTGGAAGTAATTTCCAACTTTTAAACTTCGTCATGCCACCTTTATATATAAACAAGAAATAACATAAATGAGAGCCCAATACTATAATACAATATGTAAGGTCGTATTATAGTATTTAAGTAACACTTCATGTTGGATCATTGTGATATATCAACAAACTTTTCAAAAGTAGAAACCACCATATCACTTGCAATTGAACTTGTATATGCCATGAGAACTTCAATATGGTACCCACCTTTTGGTGATGTGAATAACATATCAACCATTAACATATATGTAGATAGGATGACCATACATTTTTTTATCTATAGCATGGAAAAAAATTATACATTTTCAAACACCATATAATGGAGGAACCCAAATGGATAATCAATATGCAACAAGGTACCTCCAATAAACTATAGTAAGATAAAATTCTATCAATCTTCTTGTAATAAGGGAGATTGTCAATTTTCTTTCTTTTGTTAGGGGGTCCCACCTATAGTTAAGTATTGAGTATATTTTCATTGATGTCAAGGTGCAAATATGTTGAGTAGATTGTCGTGATTTCAACGGTGTGGAAGTCATAATAAGGATTGGTTTGGATTGACCAATTGAGAGCCAATTTGTATCAAAGGTAGCAGATAATTTAAATGTTAAGACATGATCATACTTTCGTCTACAAATATTGTTAATAAGGTGTGATTGAGGATAACAGGTCCACATATTGAACCTGTAGACATATAGAGGAAGCGCAACAAAGCATATGGGCCACATCAACAGAGGATCAAAGAAGGACTTCAATTGAAGACACATGATCACAATGAAATGTGGTATAAAGTCGAGGTTTAAATCCTTTTCTGTGTACAAAAAATACCGATGAGGAACTAAGTTGAAAACCCTCTTGTAGACAACAAGGAACATAAATCGTCAGATCCAATTAACAATAACATTGTGGACCTTGATTATATTGGCTGGGGAGATGGTTGACACATTAACAAAGGAACGATCAAGATTAGACATGGGAGAAAACTTCCAAGATCGACGACCCACATCATCTCGGACATCACCCATCAATGAATTTCCTTTAGTTTTGACTTTGACTGAGTCCGAGATCCCGAGATCTGGTGGTCCAATACATGTGGCTCCAAGAAAACCACTGAAATAGTGCTAAGAAGTGGACGGTTAGGATTGACCCGAATAACCAAATTGACGACCTCTATCATTTCGGGTCTCGACCTATTAAGAAACATGGTAAGTCTCAACTGAAACATGTCAGTTGAGGTGTGAAACCACTCGAGAGACAACATGTGGAAACGAGGACACATAGCGGGCCCACAATGGGGATTGAATGATAGTTAAAAGAAACTAATGATCCATATATGAGATTTTACCAAATCGATGGTGATCTAGGTTTCACTGACATTGAGGCATTTGTAGATCGAAATGTCCACTCACAAAGGAGATCAACGAAACTAAATGAATTGTGGGCGCCTAACTAGCATACGGGTTAGTATAGAGCCCCCCCCCCATAATTTAGACATGTTCTCAAGAGGAAAACCACGCGTCAATAGATTGTGTATTAGGCACCCCTTGCCTTGAGATTTGAGTCGAGGATTCAACCCCCCACAACAAAGGGTATGGTCGTGAACACTTGGTCACATGATTGACGAGAAAAATCAAATATTAAAGGAAAAGAAGCCCTGAAGGGCTTAAGGGCTTATACTCTGTGCCACAATTTTCAATGACGTGTTTGATGCTGTGGTCAGCTCCAAGGATGAATCGGGTCCACATTAAATGATTAATTGAGTCCACATATGATTTATTGAACCATATATATATATATATATATATATATAATAATGTGCGAGAGTGAAGGTGAAAAGTTAATGGGAGTAGAAGTGCGATGAGAAGAGGCTCTGAGGTCTATGTGAAGTCATGGAAATGATGAAGATGATCCGAAGCTCGAGGACACATAGTATGAAGCATCCTGGAGAAAATTGCTGAAGAAAATTAATGTATTTATGTATTTCCAGGGTGGAAGGGTGGAGCAAGGAAGGAGATTGGAGTCTCTGAGAAGTTAGTGCATGTGAACAATTGATTTATGAGTTGGCGGTCATAAGAGGATTGTTGTCCTCATTAAATTGCAGGTTGGTGCCTGAATTATGAGTTGGTGCTCATAAGAGGATTAATTTTCTCATTCAATTGCAGGTTGGTGCCTGAATTATGAGTTGGTTCTCATAAGAGGATTGGTGTACTCATTCAATTGTAGGTTGGTGCTTGAATTATGAGTTGGTGCTCATAATAGGATTGATGTCCTCGCAAAAAAATGTTTATACACAAATTGACATTTATTTGCAAAATACTTTCTCTTAACATTGTCATTTTTTCAGTTAGAGTCAGTCTTAGTCGAGTCAGAGTCCATGTGTCAAAGCGTGTGAGGTCAGGTACCAAACAACAAATGGGTCGAAGTCAGCAAGTGGCTAGTTGACCCTTGGAGTCGGGAAGGGATGTCAGAACCAAAACATGTGTAAGTGGTAATGGTCTTTTCCCAAAGAGTCGGGTCCTGTCAGAAGATAAGGTTTTACGTTCCTAAGGTCGAGGAAAGTTGTTAAATAGAAGTCGCATCGATGGATGAAGTGACCATCATCAACTCATTATGAAGTCAGAAATAATGGAAAATCACGATGCTTGTATCACATGTGCTATGCAACTCTTATCAGCTGCACTTCACACACTCCAAAGTGTACCCATCGCGCAGATGTACTGCGAAAATATTCAACTTGCTTTGAAACTTCCAGTCACCATGGATTCAATATCCCCTGGCACGATTTCATCTCTTGCCCACCCGAATATAAATTTTGATCACTCTGCATGTATTATGTTCATATGCCGAGTCTATGCACTACATGTAATTCTTCTCACGAGCCTAGGTCAATTGAGATTACCACCTTTGGCCCGTGCTAAATCCACCGCGCATAGAACAAATACACGTTGTACCATGATGTCATTCCAGAACATAAGGAAGGGTGCGCGAAGTGGCAGGAATGCTGGTCCCGAGCCTCAAAGATTGACGTTGATCAATGAAGATCCGGAGGTTAGAGAGTCTTTTGAACATGCCGAATGCATGGATTTTTCCAGGAAAATCCAAGGATTCAACATGAAACTAGCAGAACAGTTTGCACTTAGGTTCGACGGGTCCTGCACAGTAATTGAAGGTGTCACTTTCCAGGTGACAGAGGATACTTTGTCGATCGCAATAGAGATACCTCCATGCAATGATAGGAGGTTTAAAGGCATGCCTTTGGACGCATGGTGATATGAATATTTCATCAAGCAAGACTGTCTAAGCGGGGAAATCGAAATGAGCGTTCCAAGTAGATATTTGTAGGAGTCGTTTCAGAAACTCCTGGGAGCAATTATGAAATATTTCACCTGTGAGGGAAGGTTTGATAGAATACATTCACATCACATTATACTGTTGATGCATTTCACAGGAAGGAGACCATTAAATCTGTCCTTCTTTTTCACCAAAGCCTCCGAGAAATGGCAGACACCGCATGGGCTGAAGCAAATCAGTCGAAGAAGAAACTATCTCATGTATCATTGATTAAATTACTGGTAGTTGAAGTGTTGAGGCGATTGGGAAACAATTGGGATTCGTTTCTACTTACAACGGGCATCCCCAAAGATCCAAAAGGGGATTTCCCTCTACCCGCGGAAAGGGTAACATCACACCGCGCAGAGGCTGGAGCAGGAAGGGATGTGGAGGAAGGAAAGACATTGGAAGCCCTATCCCCCAAAGGTTGACACCCCGAAGAAGGGGTAGGCCAAGGAAGAACAAGGAAGCCGAGGATACCCAAATTCTGAGTGAGCCACGCACAAAGTCGACCGCCGAATATTTACTCATGCTTGCCATTCGGTTGGAACCTATCGAAGGTCCAAGTCGAGAAAGTTGGGGCACAAGGAGGAGGACATATGTACGTTGGATGTGCAACAATTTGAAGAAAGGCATTGTTCCCTAGATGGATTCATCATTTTGGAAGAACCTACAACGGTCTGTAGTCACCTGCCACATGCACGCACCAACAAATGATTGCGCAATAGAAATCAAGGCTGTTACAATGGGTGGAAGGAGTTTGATAGAGCATTTGATTGTCTGGATGTCCTGTCAAAGGAAAACATCGACACATCACTCTCTAACGACACGATCTTGATGATGACTAAACCATTGGGGAAAAGGCGAGTGGCTTTGATGCGACCAAGTACAGTCAGTTTCTATCTTTAGGAAAGTGCCATACGAAGAGTAATTTGACAAAGAGTAGTCAGAGCCTAATTTCTAGGGATAGCAGTTAGAGCGCAGGGTAGCTCGAGCAACACACCCTTGTCTATATATTCCATGTTTTCAATGTAAGCTGGGTTGGTTGGCCAAACAGTGTGGACAATGACTATTGATTGTAAATTTTTGATCCGATTGAAACTTAATGCAAAGTCCTGAAGCTTTGATGAAAAGATTCTAACAACGAGAGTCTGATGTATTGTATTCTCTCTTTGCATACATGCTTTCCTGTGTGCTTTATATTCTTATTTGTATTTTTTGTCTAAATCGGAACATGATTTTGAATATAGAATTCACTACGCGGTGCTCTAGATTCGTGCCATTTGGACGATTGTGTCTCTTCTAAGTTAACTCTGAATTCATCCCCAATGGTGCTCCGAGTTGCTTCATGTTTTTTTCTTTCACCACACTCAATGATTTTTAACTGAAAGACTGTTTCTCATTTAGCCTTTTTCCTCTTAGGTTTAGTCACTAAGTCATTTGTTTCTATTGTTTTCTTAAATCGACTCCATAGCCTGAGGTCATGCTTTCTTTCACCACTAGAACCATAAATATTGTTTAAAGGTGTTAAATCTAGCCGATAGTTTAAATCCATATCATGTACAGAGACGAAGTCTCCAAAGAGAGCCCTCTCCAGGTCCAAAAGGCTAGTTTTGGGCCTCAAAGTTGGTTTGTAGGTTGCCTCTGTCATTCATTTCTTCATCCGAATGAATTTTTATAGAGTGCTAACATTTTAACGCTGTTATGAGGACGAGGTGAATGAAACTTTCCATGGGAGAACGATTAAAGCTATAGTTTGGACCCCTGAGGGTAACAATGGGACAAACACCTGTATTGGATGAAACAACACCTGACTCAGGTCAAAGAGACGATGCAGACATGGTAAGCCGACCGGAAACCCTCGCTCCGAATACCATTTATACTAGAGCCAATCCCAACACGAACTGTAGAGGCCCGTGTATGATCCCCAAGACACTTTTGCATTGGGAGTAGGGAGGGAGCACAAGACCTATTCTATTACTGAACAAAAACACATCCTTTTCCCAAGGATGGGGCATAAAACGTGCTGACCTCGACTTTGACACCTGTTTCGAACAAACTTTGTTCAGGTCTGAATCAGAAACCAACTTGTACCATATAGTCTTCGATGATGAGAGGTTTCGATCCTTGATACAAAACAAAGTCCCACAAATCTCAAACCTCCCTAGAGAAATGACCGCCAGATTCGCCCCTCTTGTTCTGCCATCCCAACTGCATCATTTTCCTTGCATTCTGGTGAGGATCAAGCTATATGAAGGAAGCGATATCGCCCAAAAGCACAGATTGGTTCAGCGATTTACGTTGGTCTAAAAGAATTGGACCATGTAGATCTGTGAAAATAGGGTTATTCTAGGTAGAGTATTTTAGGGGAGGTTAGAAAGTGGTTCAGGCCTCCAACAACAAGCATTCCGGACTTAGTTGCACATTTGAAATGTCTTTCATTACTAGATGGGGAGACAAAAGAATCCTTCTTGTAGTTGTTGACACAATACAACAATATGAAGGCGTCGAGAGGGAGATGGTGCAAAAGAGTTTTCATCTTGTTTTGTGGGGTTTAAAACTGAATTTCCGTAGAAGTCCATTACCTCAGAGTGGCGTAACTTTGATACATCGACTCATTTGATAGTGATTTTGCCTTTCTATTGAGGGAGGGAAGATCTACAAATTTAGACACCATGATGAGCGATGCAATGAAGTTGAAGTAAATATGATGGTGTCAGGAAAGATAAAACAAAGCTTCAATAGAGGTGGGAAGAAACCCCAAGGGGATGCACAACCATCAACATCTCTCTACTTTCGGAAGGATAGTTTGACTTGATGGTAAGGACGATGGAGAATCTAATGGAAATAATGTCTGTGGGAAAAAACCGAGTCGTCGAGACAACATGACTAACCAGTCGAGGAACCTAGAGGCTTGGTCCCAAAAGGAAAATGGAGAGAGGGAACAAGCGGACCGGGGATACCGCCAAATGGGCCTCTGTTCCAAAATAATTATGCAGATGAGTATTTTGATTAGATGTTCCAAGATCAAATGCATTCTTGCGATGACAAGAACCCGCACGTGTTCTTGATGAAGAGTGAGCATGATCAATATATGAGAAAAAATGATGATATTATGCTCAAAATAGATGACACGCTGTCTTGGGAAATGGAGGGAATTTAGGAAGGGTTATCGCAATGCCATCATGCAGTTCCAAAATCAATACAACCTCAAGATCAAAAAGGCGTCCAATGCCATCATGCAGTTCCAAAAGAAATACAACCTCAGGAGAAAAAAGGCATCTACAGAGCCTCAGTAGTCAAATTCCATAAGGAAAAATCCAGCGGATACCCCTTCCACAAGCTGACTGAAGCAAGATAACTCGAACAAGGATGCAACTAAAAATTCAAAGTCAAAGGAGGAGCCTCCAAGAAAATCACCAGAAACAAGCCGGGAGACATGCGTCAAGGAGGTAGAAAAATTCTCTCCCCCTTTTAACTTTGAGAACGAAATGGCCAAGATTAAAATCTCCGTCCCTTTAAACAAACTCATCAAGAAAGGAGAATATCAATATCAAATTATTAAAATGCTAAAGATGGGGGGAACTCCCGACACTTTGAATGTCCACGATGATCACACTGCCATTTTGTTCGGTTCGCGCATGGAGGAGACAGGCGATACTGAGGACGTTCCCCTGTTCTATGTCAGTCTCAAGGTCCATGACATGACCTTGCATAATGCCATGCTAGATTCAGGCGCGTCGCACAATCTCATGCCCAAAGTGATCATGGACGATTTGGGTTTGGACATCACTAGGCCCTATAAGGATTTTTTTTCCTTTGATTCAAGGAAAGTGAAATGTTTGGGCTTGATCAAAGATTTGGTTGTGTCGCTGGCCTAAATCCCTTCTAGGAATCTGGTTATGGACGTGGTCATGGCCGATATACCCCCTAAATTCGACATGCTATTATCCATGTCATGGGCTGCGAAATTGAAGGGAACTCTACGTTGAGGAAAATATATGAAATGATGTTACTCAAGCATTTTCAGATTTCGCTTGGCTAAAGAAAAATAGACAGGAATATCACCCTATGTTTATAGCCAACAAAAATAACATCCTAACTCACAAGTATTAATTACAAGTGTTTAGGCTAGTCTTTTATCAACAAAAAACTTGTTGGAAATTCACTTTTTATGTAATTTTCTGAACATATCAGTCGCTGAAATAAATGTAAAGATAGAAGAAAAGTCACCAAGATAATAATCAAGATAGATGAGACATAAAGCAATCCTTTATTTGATTTAAATTCACCAAAGAGTCATTTTATTTACAAAATCTCATGCAGAAATTTTGGACCAAATTCAAACTTAGACATCCCCGACAGAACATACAAAAGGACCTCTGATAGTAAACCAAAACAAAACTCTAAAAGATGGATCACCTTGCCACAGATTGCTGCCCACTTGACTCTGCACAATAGCCTTTGTCAGTCATGAAAACTAATTCACAAACAGACAAGTCTACATAGACTATCGAAGATAGATCAAAACCTCTGAAAAACAAGTGTTTGAATGATGTGATTCAGCCCTGAATATTGCTGTCTACAATAATACCCTGCTATCATAAAAGAGAATTAGTCTTGTGATGAATAAATGAATGAATGAAAATTGAACTATCTCAACATAAACTCAAAGAGAAAACCTTAGTATGCTTCATCTTCTATCCTCCTCTTGTTCCTCCCTTTCCTTTTCCTTTTAACAAATTAGAATTGGTTGAAGTAGTTGAACCAACTCATTAGTTAAGTTAATCAAAAGAATCAACTAACTTTAATTAGGGGGAATAGTAATAATTATAATAAGGGTCATAAATAAATAATAACTAGTAGGTGGGACCCCTTGTGACTCCCTTTAGTTCCTAACAATCATAACATAACCATTAGTTAAGCAAAACACACCTCCTTGTATCTCCCATCAACATATTCACTTTTTTCAACTTTAACTCATGAAATTTAAAATTATTTCAAAAATAATACTTATATATCCAAAATAAAACATGCTGTCCAAAGATCCCTGAAGTCAACTGTCATAAAACAATAAATAAAATAAAAACTCAAAAGCCATATTTCCCAGTCTGCGATGGAACCTTTCCTTAATTTTTGTTGTCACCTCTTGACTTCCCTGAATTTTTCCTTGACTGTGCAGAGCCTTTAGGCCTAATCTCACTGATCAAGTGGGAACAATCGTCCCTCAAATGCATCTGGGAAGACACATATTTGTCAGAGCCATTGGAGGGTGAAGAAGAGGCAACAATGGATTTTCCTTTATCGAGGGCATGGTGGGCCTTAATTTTCAATCTCTTGCTAGCATGGGAGGATTTCACTAGCGAGTGGTCAGGGGCAACTTGGGCAATGGGGTTAATAGGAAGAGGAGTAGGCAAGGACAAGTTGGGCCAGCCACGATGTTGGGAGAGTGCCGGGTGGACAATCTCCTGCCATCCATCATTTTCAGGGACCTCGGGTTATAATGAGACATGAAGAGGTACAGGGATACCGAGGGCTTGGGAGGCTTGGAAAGGAGGCCTTTCAGACCTAGGTTGGACTATTCCCTGCCCAATCCAATTGAAGAATCTAGCATGGAACAATTGGCCAAGCTCTTGTGAATCAACGCCAAAATGTATGGAGAACCCGGGCCTTCTTGGGACTTGGTTCCAATTACCTCTATCTATGTTTCCATGACCAACCTATGTTTCCGTGACCATGGCTACCTCAATTGAAAAAACTCATCCTACATGCGTGATTGATTAGAAAATAGTCTTTTAAATAACCATACATGACAACTCTTAAAAATATGAAATAGATTTGTCTTAGCAATGTATCAGACTCATGCAATCCAATCCATACAAATTGTTTTGGGGTGAAAAAGGTTCTGGGATATGCGAGGGGTTTGTATTGAGCGAAACATGATATAATGAGGGGGAAAGAACATGGTTACTGCTCAATGACAACAACAATCAACTGCAAAGCAAACCAATAAAACATCACTGTAATCCACACAAGAAACTTCTACTTCCAACTGCTTTAACACATACATTCTCTTGATTGTAATCAATCTTAGAATAAGGAGTGAAAAAAATGAATATGGGAGGTGACGGGGTTTGTAATTAGCGGAAAATGAAATAACGGAAGGGAAGAAGGATGATCACTGTTCATGAAATTAATTAAGTGATCCATAAAACATTATGCAAAAAATAGATGCACCAACCAACAATCATCATGACCAAATAATAATTACTGTGTACTTAACTAGTTCACTGTCCAAAATCAAATATCCAATACAATGCCATCACAAGAAAATATGCATTCTGTAAAGGGATCCTATTTCTTTCATTTATATACTTTGCAACTTATAACAGTAACCATTCCACTCTGTTAACTATAAAAAATCGACCACTGCCCATGCATTTCTTCAATCCACAACTACACTCAAAAATCATGTTTTCAAATTAATGAAGTCACTATTAATGCAATCGGGCCTATCAAAACGCATTGATATTCATTAACATATATAGGCAGTAACCAAATAACCAAGATCAAATTGCAACACCCGAATTGATATTTAAACATACAACCAACAACCACCACTTTAGACACAAGCTATGCACAGGGTAATTCGCCTAGGCAATGTAATTTTGCCACTGTAAAAAAAAAATTCAATGTGGCTTAAAGAGATGGGTCATCCATCCAACATGACGAGGTATCAATCAACAAGCCTATCTCAACAAATGACTGGGCTGCAAAAAAACATGCTTAAACCCTGTGGGTATCCCTGAGTGTGAAAACCCAAACCATCTATGTTATACACAGTGCACAACCAACAAAACACCACGATGCAACATCTCCACTTCAACAAAACAACACATAGTCATTGCGATAACTCAACCATCATGC
>SNQJ01S0004527.1:69371-85313 GCA_010110895.2 Picea sitchensis
ATAGTGATAAGACTCCCTACGAGCTATGGAAAGGAAGACCGAAAAATGTGAATCATTTTAGATTATTTGGAAGCAAGTTCTATATCAAAAGAGAATATGGCAGGATTGGAAAATTTGACTCCCGAATTGACAAAGGAATATTTTTCGGGTACTCAATCAAGAGAAAGGCATACAAATGTTTCAATTTGAGACTCAATAGTATTTTGGAAGGAATAATTGTACAAATTGACGAGAAAATCGTACAAAATCCTAAATAAGAAAGAAAAGACTTAGTAAGGCAGGAAGGAGAAGAGGATTTGAAAGAAGAAGTAGAAGAAGTAGAATCGAAAGAAGAAGAAGAGAGGCCAGAAGCAGAGAAAGAGCAATATGACCAGCAAACTATTCAGATATCTCCCAAAACTCATAGTTGGTGAGTGAATAAAAATAACCCACCAGAACAAATCACTGGGAATAAATATACAGGAGTTGAAACACGAAGAAAATTATGCTAACCAGAAAAAATACATCTAGCACTATTGTCCACAGTTGAACCCAACATTTTTGAAGAAGCTAGCACTGATGAACATTGGATCAAAGATATGGAAGAAAAAATGGATCAGATAGAGAAGAATGAAACATGGGAACTTGTTCTAAGGCCTAAGAATAAGAATTTGATTGGCACAAAATGGATATTAAGAAACAAGTTGAACGAGGATGGACATGTAACCAGGAATAAAGGAAGGTTAGTATGCAAGGGATATGCTCAAGTTGAAGAAATAGATTTTGAAGAAAATTTTTCCCCAATTGCCAAAATGGAAGTAGTCAGACTGATCTTGTCTTATGGATGTTCTAAGAAAATCAAAGTATATCAGATGGATGTAAAATCAACCTTCCTAAATGGAGAACTATAATAAGAAGTCTACATCAAACATCTAGAAGGATTTCTACTGTCATAAACGGAAGATTATGTTTGTAGATTGAAGAAGGAGTTATATGGACTCAAACAAGCCCCTAGAGCATGGTATTCAAGATTGTACAAGTATATACAACATCAAGGGTTCAAGAAAGGAAATGTAGACAACAATCTCTACATAAAGGTAAATCAAGATAGTATATATATTGATAATTGAAGTTTATGTTGATGACATTATTTTTGGAAGAGATGATGACAAGATGAGTCAAAAATTTGCTAAAGACATGCAGAATGAATTTGAAATGTCATTACTTGGTGAGTTATCTTTTCTTTTGGGACTCTACATATGTCAGCAAGATAAAGGTATTTTCATCTCCCAGACAAAGTATATAAAATAAATGCTAAATAAGTTTGGAATGGTAGATTGCAAGCATGTAAGTACTCCCATGTAGACTAGTTGAAAATTGAGCAAAGATAATAAATCTAAGGATGTAGATCATAGAATCTACAGATCGATGATTGGCAGTTTACTCTATGTGAAAGCATCGAGACCGGATGTGATGCAATAATTTGTACAGTTTGCAATATTTCAAGCATCACCGAAGGAAACACATATTATTGCAGTAAATAGAATATTCAAATATCTCAAAGGAACATAAGACTATGGATTATTGTATCCAAAAGGGAATGATCTATATCTGGTTGCATTCACAGATGCGAACTAGGAAGGAAGTGTTGATGATAGAAGAAGTACAAGTGGAGCAGACTTCTACTAGGGATATTGTTTGATATCCTGATTGAGCAAGAAATATTTTTCAGTATTGTTTTCCACAACAGAAGCAAAGTATATTGTAGTAGTAGCATGTTGTTCACAGGTTATCTAGATGAAGAAAACTTTGCATTACATACAGGTGGAATATGAAAATCATATTCCAACATTCTGTGACAATACCAGTGCTATAAGTATCTCTAAGAATCCAATGATGCATTCCAAGATGAAACACATTCTGATTAAGTTTCACTTTCTACGGGAACAGGTTACCGAGTATAACATCAAGGTAGAGTATGTTGGGACAAAATAATAGATTGCAGATATCTTCACCAAACCTCTTCTAAGGGATAATTTTGAGTATTTTAAACAGAAAATAGGATTACTTTCATCCCCACAGTGATCTACATGGAAGTTGGCACAATAAGACAGAGGGAGAGAAACATAAATCATGAAATACTTGAATGATTTTTGAATGTTTTTTACAGAGATTTGCATGAGGAAGCACCATGAAGAGAAACATCAATATAAATTAGAGGCTTATATATAGGGGGAGCAACCCCAAGGAGAAGTCACCATTTTCCATTGATGTCAAAGGAAGAGAGAAAAATAGAGGCATGGAAAAGAAGAGAAGA
Source organism: Picea sitchensis (assembly GCA_010110895.2). NCBI lineage: Eukaryota > Viridiplantae > Streptophyta > Pinopsida > Pinales > Pinaceae > Picea > Picea sitchensis. Next base: position 71,668 of record SNQJ01S0004527.1, read on the forward strand.
GGCATGAAGCCAGGAGGAGCCAACATGAGCATGAGTGTTTTCCATGTCTAAGTTTTGTGTCTGAGTGTTTCCATCAATGACAAAGGGGTGTATTGTTGAAAGATTAGTTGTTGAAAGATTGGTTGTCATTGAAGTGTTGTCATCAATGCCAAAGCAGGAGATTGTTGAAAGATTGGTTTTCATTGAGATGTTGAAAGATTGATTGCCATTGATGTCAACCCTTGAACATAAAGTTAACAAATTTCATGTGAATTTAACAATTTTAATGTCAGTTTCATGTCATTAACAAGACATTATGAGTTGGTCCTAAATTAGGAAAAAGACAAATTCTCTAAAAAAAAAAGTTGATTTTAGAAAATTCTTAGATGAATCTAAAATTGACCAATAATTAAGAGATAACTAGAGTGAAATTATTCATCAACTCACTTTTCTGATTATAGGAATAAATGAAGAGATAACCGATAATTAAAAATAAAAATAAAAACCCTGCAAAAACACTAAAACTCGAATTTGAGGCATCATATGAAGGAATTTGTCTCCTAAAAAGTGTCAGAATGGATTTTGATCTGATAAATCATATCAAAACAACAACAAAATCTTTGATATGAAACTCCCTGTAAAATTTCATCCCAATTGTATAACTGGGTCAAATTATGACACTCGGAAATCCATGCATTTTTTAATGAGATCCTCTTTGGAAACACATATATACAAAGAAGAGTCAATTGATTTTTTTTTTTGTGAATATATATTGGTAGATCAAAGGCAATGAGATGAAGGAAGCAAAGTTCAGTGACAGGATAAGTTTACAGGATTCAAGTGTACGAAATAAAATTCATTGCAGCAATGTCTCTGAGGTAATCCACGAGTTGCAGAAGGGAAAAGAGCAGACATCGGCGAGAAGGAAGTGTACTAGTTGTGGATTTGTGAAGAAGACAAGCAGAAGATCATAGATCTAATCCACCAAGTCATCTATAGATTGAAGGTATGTCTTCCTATGTATGTTAGAGTTGTATTTTGAAGAAATCAGGACCAAATATTGTTGGAGTTACTTCACACACACCTATGATTTATTTTTCCTAAGGTTTCTCCTATGTTTATTAGTATTGATCCATTCTCCTAAATTTTAGGGAGAATATTCTCTTCAGCTTTCACTTCAGTTTGACTAGCTGAGTGGAGTCTATATGCTGCATTTTTTTTGTCACCATGCAACATTGGGATCATCACCAGACTAGCACATTAGCCATGATTCCTTGATCTTTGATTCTCCTCCTCACTTCACTCTATTTCAGTCAGTTAATTGAAGACTGGTAGACTAGTTAACTCAATTAGGTGGCAATTCACTCTTGTAACTGCCTGAGAGACTAGACTACGTGGCAATTCACTCCCGTAATTGTCGGTGTGTGTCCAGATCACTCTAGACCACCACTATGATGCATTGGCTTCACCTCCAGTGTGAATTGGTTGATTTATACAGAGTATATCATGTGTAAATTATTCATTATTCATTATGGTTAATGATAATTCTTCCATTCTTTCTCTCTTTCTTCTTCTTTCTCAATTTCTCTCTGCAAATGTGTGTGGTATTTTATATCTAGATATATTATGTGCAGGTTCAACACATTTACATGGTGTCAAAGCCAAAGGATTTCTAAGAAAAATCTACACCAAATTATTTTTGCAGGTACCAAAGATTGAAGACAGTGGAAAAATGGAATTCCAAAAAGAATTCATTCTTACACATTACAACTTCTTTGCATGGAAGGAGAAGATGGTCATGCATCTTCGAAGTAGATGATTTTACAGGTTAAACATGAATATAGAGACAAAACTGACATCATCCATAGAAAAATCCAAGTATCTAAATCAAATGGATGAAGCATTCAGAACAATTTGCAATCTAATTTCTCTCGATCTCCTTTTTCACATAGCTTCATGTAAAACTACCAATGAATCCTGGACCACCATGGAAGGAATCTTTGGAAAACATGATGATATGAGGGGACACATGATCGAGGTGGAATTGCTAACATTAGATCCAAAAAGCTTCAACAATCTCCAAGATTTCTTTACAAAATTCAAGGATTTATTGTCGCAACTGAAGGCTTGTGAGGTTGATAAATCTAAGGATGAGAAACAAATGGTTATCACCATTGTCTCCAAAATTGGTCCTGAATTCTTCATGTTTGTATCCACATTCCATTCATTCAAATTTGCCTCTAGAGCCACTTGTAAGATGCCTTCTCTTGAGGAATTTATCGGATCCCTAACATAAGAGAAAACCAAGATCATCAACATGGGAAAAATAAAAGGCCCAAAGGCACATGAACTTACTCTACAAGATGGAATCCATCAATATCATAAATATAAAGTTAAATAAAAAAAGAAATCCCATGCAAATTCGAAGAAGGAAGGGTACTCAAAACCCTTCACCGATGCCTTCACATCCAAAGGTGGAAAGGGAAGAAAATGGGAGAAATGCACATACTTCCATAAAGGATTCCATCCATAATCTGCATGCATGTAGAAGAAAATATATCTAATGAATCAAATACTTCATCAAAACAACCTTGGATATTGCATTCTCGAGGGTTCCAAGAAGAAGAAGCCAGAAGATTAGAATCCCAAGAAAGACAATTTTATCCATTTCTTGATTGCCATCAACTCCTCTCCCGATGCTTGGATCATAGATTCAGGAGAATCACATCACATGGATGACACAAAAATAATTTATTCTTCATTGGATGCATGCAAAGGTCTTGCTATTCCGATGGGGGACAACTCTCTAGTCGAGGCCACTGACAAAGGAAGGATTGAACTAACCAACGGAAGCTTCGAGAATGTGATGAACGTTCCCAAACTTTCCTTTAATATTCTCTCCATGTATTAGATGAAGAATTTTGACACCAAAAATAAATTCATATTCACACCTAATGCAGTGGACATCTATGACATGCAAACCAATTCCAGGGTTGCTACCAGTGAGGTAAATCATCAATCTCGATTGTATACATTTTCTGAATTTATTGAACCAGATTTTGCTTTATTTCTTACCCGTGCTAATGAAAGAAGTAGGACATGGGACGAAACGTTAGGGCATTTGAATTTCATATATATTCAACATCTTAGAAAGAAAATGTTGGTTGATGGTATACCAGACATCCATTTCTCCAAAGGAATATGTGAGGGATGTGTCCTTGGAAAACACCCTTAAGAGAAATTTGACAAAGGAAAGACTCAAAGAGCTTCCTCTCCTTTAGATATGATCCATAGTGACCTCATGGACCATTTTTCGCATCCATCAATAAAAAAAGAGAGGTATGTTCTCATTTTTTTTGATGATTTCTCATGTTTCACATGAATTTACTTTCTTAGGAAAAAATCATAGGTCTTTCAACACCTCAAAGATTTAAAAGCCTTGGTTGAGACACAGTCAGGAAAGAAAATCAAATTCCTCTGAACTGATAATGGGGGAGAGTATGCCAACCATGAGATCTAGAATATTTGTCATGAGCCATGTATTCAATTGTAGCACACGGTTCCCTATACTCTACAACAAAACATAGTTGTTGAATAGAAAAATAGATCTCTAAAAGAGATGCCATTTTGCATGCTACATGCAAAGTCACTTCCACATATATTATGGGACGAAGCACTTAATTATGCAACCTACATCCAAACCAGATCTCCCCATATATCTATCAAGGATAAGACCCCCTACGAGGCTTGGAGCGGCCTCAAATCAGAAGTGACCCATTTTCGTATTTTCGGTTCACGTGCATGGGCCCAGATTCCCTCTGAAAAGAGGAAGGCACTTGATCCACATAGCACTGAGTATATATTTGTTGTATACCCTGGCGGTGTGAAGGAATACAAACTTATTGATCTTTCCTCGGACCGACTCATCATTGAGTGAAGTTTCCAATTCGAGGAAAGTGTCTCGCATGTACCTCAGCAGCCGCATGCAAACACCTTCATTCTTCCGCCTGTCCGAGATGATGATCATGCACATGATGACTCTTCTTTAGATGAGAGTTCTTATTCATAGGATTCAGATGATCCAGATACAGAATCAATACAATCAGATGTATATTCAATGCATCTAGATGTAGATGCAAAGCCATAGCAGAGGCCCAAGTGGGCCCAAACTACTCTTCAGGATTCAGGGGATCTTGTTGGTGATCCAACCGATACTAGGAGGACTCGATATGATTTCGAGGATCCTGATATTGCACTCACTACCACTGAACAATTTCCATCCAGGCATATTTTCTTGGTTTAGTCTTCAGATACACAGTCTTATGGTGAGGCTGCTAGAAACCCCTTTTGGTAATCTGCCATGCAGGAGGACTACAACTCCCTCCTCAAGAACCAGACTTGGGATCTGGTTCCCATTCCATCTGGAAGGAAAATTTCCAGGTGCAGATGATTCTACAGGACCAAGAGTGCAGTGGATGGAAAAATTAGTAGATACAAATCCAGGCTTGTTGCCAAAGGCTTTTAGCAGGTGCATTGCATTGACTATGATGAGACCTTCGCTCCAGTAGTGAAGATGGATTCCATATGTTTGTCACTTCCCATTGCGGCAACCAAGGGATGGGAATTCCATTAGATGGATGTGAAGAATTAATTTCTTCACGGTGAACTCTCTGAAGGAGATCTATATGGAGCAGCCCCGACGCGACCAAGGTTAGTTTGAAAGCAAACTTCTTTTGTCCTTGCAATTCACCATGAACCTCCATGCGTCCCTTTCCAAAAACAACGGTTTTGATTGTGGCCCTCCCTCAATATTTTAAAACCCGAGCTTCTTCCGACCCCGCAATTGAGCATGACCATCGACCTCGTGATATTGGATGAGGCTTCACGATCAACAACTCAAATCTTCCCTTTCCAAATCAATGGATCATATCTCCCCCTTTCGAATCGATGACTGGGATTTGTTTCATGATTCGAGCTTCAGAATTTTCAAACCTTAAACCTCCTTTTCCTCTAAGAAAATCCCCCAGAGCCATGGATTTGATGACGCGTGGCCCTTGCTGATCAATGGTCAAGATCCCTTCAGGTCTCCAGACTCTAGAGAAATCAAATCTCAAACCTCGTTTTCCTTCAGTGCTTTTACTCAGAGCTGGTGATCTATTGATGCGTGTCCTTTTGAATCGAACGACCGAGACTGACTTCAGACCTTTATCCGAAATTCACGTATTTATGCCACATGTCCCTTGGATCCTCCTTCAATTAAATCCTCTGCAGTGCTGGATCAAATGATGTGTGGCTATCATAGATCGACGGCTGAAATCCCTTCGGGACTTTAGCCATCAGAAAAGTCAAATTTCAACCTCGTCTACCTCCAAACAAAACCTTTGAAGCCAAGGATCTGGTGTCACGTGGCTTCTCCCAGATTGACGACTGATATCCATTCGGGACTTCGGGACTTCGACAACTTTAACACTCCAGGACTTCGACAAATTTAACACTGAGGGATCCACCTCCATGTGTCTTCTTTCTTTCGATGGCTCAGATCATTTTGGGAGTTCGGGCTTTAGATCTTCAGTAACTTGGTGTGTTTCTCATTTCAAAACTTCTAAAGAAAAATTCCCCAAGTGAAGGATCTGATGACGCGTGCCTTCTTGATTTGGACGACTGAGATCCATTTTGGGACCTTTCGCATTTCGGGGCTTCTGAATATGATACTGCTAAGATCGATGGCTCCTGTTGATTTGAGATCAATGGTCCATAACTACTTCGGGAGTCCAGGCCTCGTCTCTTCTGGAGTTTCACACACTTCTCACTTCAAAAATCCTGAATCTCACTTCCTCGAACACTTGGATTGGATGCTACCTATCCCCCTCGAGATCAATGGCTCATGCTCACTCCAGGCCTTGGGACTTCAAGAATTTTTCCCTTGCACTATACTTCATGCGATTTTGACATTTCGAAAGCCCATGAGCCACTGATATGAACTGCTCCTAGAATCTACGTCGTTGAAAGATTAAAACTGCTTGTTGCTTTTAAGCCTGAAATGGGTTTCTTTGAATGTTTCACTTTGTGTCCATGGTTGTGGCCTGTGTGAACAAGGATTTGGATGAATGGATGTGGGCTCGGAAAATAGGGAGACCAGTGACTGGAAAAAGGAGACGAGTGTTCATCCTTGGATAAAAATAGAGGGTCTTGGGGCCGTGATTTCTTTCGGTTAAGATATTGAGGGAGATCAGGGCACACAAAAGATGACTTTACATGCCGAAAGGGGACAAACTTAAGAATTGTCAATTCGAAATGGATAGAGACAGGGAAAAATTCCAAACTCGGGTATATCAACACACACCTATGGCCCTTGACAACCTTATGTGATAACAACTAGGATTGAGTATACCCTGTTGGGGCCTGTCCCAACATGAGGAATTCAACGATATCGACTAGTTGATTGGGAATCACCTCTACTCGAAAAATTTGCGCATCGGGGAGTTCATCATAGAGGCTCATACTAGCTTCTCCAGACTCAATCCTTGACAAATGATCCAGTCTGACATTATATTTTCCTGATTTGAAATCTACCTCGAATTTGAATTATTAGAAAAGTAACAACCAACGATAGATTCTCCCCCCCAAAAAAAAAAATTGTCTTGTTGAACAAATACTTGAGTGTTGAATGATAGGTAAAGAATTTAAAAGGGGTTCCCGGTAAATAGTGCCAAAATGTTTGCAAGGAATATACCATAGCAAGGCCTTCATGCTTAGTTGTTGTATAATTCTTTTCAGAATCATATAATTTTTTGCTAGCAAAGTAAACTACATGATCCATGTTCCCTTCACCATGTTGCACAAGAATGATGCCTAATGCAATGGATGAATCATCTACACGAACATAAAATATATTGGACTAGTTGGGGAAGACTAGAATCAACGTAATGACTAGTTCCTCCTTTAGGGTATCCAATGCTTCCTCGCATTCCTGCATCCATATGTACTTTGTGTCTTTGAAAAATAAATTCTCTAGTGGGACAACAATCTTCGCATAACTCTGAATGAACTATTGGTAAAAACTTGTATGACCCAAGGTGATGTGAAAGTCCCAGACCAGAGTGGAGGCCACCATATCCAGTATGGCAGTAATTTTTTCTTGGTCCACTAACAATCCATCCTTGCAAACAACATGCCCCAACAGTGTCCCAAATGGTGTACGAAATATGCACTTCTTCAAATTTAGTGAAATATGGAACTTGCGACATATGTGTAACATCAAGCAGAGGGATTGTATGTGATCATTTAACAAGATGAACACCATCCAAGCATCCAAGTAGACCTCCACGAACTTGTGAATAAATTCTTTAAATGTCGTGACCATGATCCTGGAAAAGATTGCGGGTGCATTCTTTAGTCCAAAAGGCATCATTGTATAAGTAAATGACCCCCACTCCATCAAAAAGGTGGTCTTGGATTGATATTCCTCAACGATATGAACACGATGATATCTTGAAAATCCTCTTGTAAAGGAATAGGCCTCCGTCCTCTGACATTTTCCATAAATTCATCAATAAAGGGACTAGGGAATGGATCGTGTATGCAAGTGACATTAAGGTTTCAAAAGTAAACCCACATTCGAATTCCACCTATTTTTTTTGGTTTCACCACTATTGGATTGATCTAGTCCGACTCTTCTATGGGAACAATAATCCTGGTATCTAGCATCTAATCCAACTCCTTGCACACCTTTTCCTTATATTTGGGGTTCAAGTAGTAGGGCCTTCTCTTAATAGGTTTAACATCTAGATTGAGATAAATGTTTATGGCCCCAAGGGAGTTGATGATCCCCTTCATCTCCAAGAAGCTCTAGGGTAACAAATCCTCATATTCCTTGAGCATATCTACCACATGGGTGATAGTCTCCTTATCCTAGTAGTCTTCAATGATAGCTAGTTTTGGAACTTCCTCATTGCTGATGTTATGATTCTTTGTCTTAATTGGACGACCATAGTCTAACATATCCATCTCTGCCACCTTTCCTTCCATTTCATGCTCACCCTTAGATTATTTTATCTGTATGCCTCTTGGGTCCTCTTCATAAATATCATCCACTTCAATATTCCAACAATGCACAATCTATTTTAATTTTTCCATTGGATTATGATACAAGCATATAAATTTTGGCATGGACTCCTTCGGTTGGTGGCGAAAGATGAAGTTTTTTATTTGGAGGACTGCCTCCTTCTAGGCAGGGGATTAAACTGTGAAGTTGAACATTATACAAAAATGTGCACGTACATGACCCCAATCGATGATCTGCCTCCTAAGTTACTTCTGAATCTAGCAGCTCCTTGGGACCATATCCATTATATGGACAAACAGGTAGACCCATTGGGTATGAGGGATATTCTTGGTTGTCCAACATCATTCAGAGTAGTGAATGTGCTCTTGGGGATCTCCAGTTCCCTTATATTGATTGGTCAAGTCAAAGTTAGAGATGGGATGGAATCTGACCTATATATATTTAACCACCTATGCCCAGTCCTATATACTTGTGCAATGTGCCACCCACCAATGAACATGTGTTCATCATACTATGACATCCATGGCTTGAACCCTTCGGTCTTCTGAAATGGTTTTCTCCATTTTTAATAAGAATTCTTCTATCAATCATGTCCCATCAAACCTTGGGGAATCACATAATTCGAAGCTAGTCCATCACACCACTTTTTTTTATTTGTGCACATCTTTGTGTAGATACATCATACATCTTATGCTTCCCCCTCTCCATGGAATCCTATGAATATGTATCATATGAATTCACACTTCTCCAAATCATCTCCCCATTCTTATATGGACAAACAGGTAGACCCATTGGGTATGAGGGATACCTCTTGGTTGTCCAACATCATTCGAGTAGTGAATGTGCTCTTGGGGATCTCCAGTTCCCTTATATTGATTGGTCAAGTCAAAGTTAGAGATGGGATGGAATCTGACCTATATATATTTAACCACCTATGCCCAGTCCTATATACTTGTGCAATGTGCCACCCACCAATGAACATGTGTTCATCATACTATGACATCCATGGCTTGAACCCTTCGGTCTTCTGAAATGGTTTTCTCCATTTTTAATAAGAATTATTCTATCAATCATGTCCCATCAAACCTTGGGGAATCACATAATTCGAAGCTAGTCCATCACACCACTTTTTTTTATTTGTGCACATCTTTGTGTAGATACTTCATATAGCTTATTCTTCCCCCTCTCCATGGAATCCTATGAATATGTATCATATGAATTCACACTTCTCCAAATCATCTCCCCATCCACTATGGGATCGATATAATATTCCCCGTTCCCCGTGATTTGGCAGATATTTTCAATAAGAGAGCTTTGAAAATCCTTATTTATGGGCTCATTATATCTATCACATTCATTTGGTTCTAATAGTGAGATTATGTGTAGGGTGTTCATCTCAAAATGACATATGTCTCTTCTTCAACTTCAACACAACATTGTTGTTAAAGTAGAAATCAAAGAAAAGTAGGGCAGGGTAAGGATCTAAGTCATCTATGATATAGATCACTTCAAAATATCCCTTTGTCTTCACCCCTTCTATGCTCACTTTGACCTTCTCCATTCGGCCTATAGGATAGATTATGTATTGATTCGCTAATTGAAGCTAAATAGGTGACTATATCAAGTTTTACTTCATCCCATGAATTCCCATGATTTCTTTGGCAATATGTTCACATCATATCAAATATCCAACATGACACTGTCCATCTAATAGCTTCCGAGTTTAGACATCATATTGAACTCTCTTCCTCTACGCTTCTGCATACTAACTTGAAACACATCCTTTTTTGGCAAGGGTGCTAGTATATCTCTCTATGTCCCTTCTTCCCCCATGCAAGTTTGTAACATATGCATTAACTTTCTTGTAGCATTAGGGTCACTTAACAACTTCAAACAACAACGCAATAAGTTACTTACTTGGTATTCGGTTTCTACTTCACAACACATGTCACACAATGCTTCTTCTCACGCCATGTGCTTCATCTGTTGATGCATGTGCTCCTATATTTCCCTTTTTTCATCTCATCGTAATTCCTCTTGTCTATGAGCTTCTTCCAATGACCTTTGCATCATGCACTATATCTCCTCATGCACATGAGCTTTGTCCAAAGATATTTGTGTGGTGCGTTGCAACTCTTCATGGGATTGGGCTTCCTCCAACGACCTATGTGTCACACATTGTACTTCCTCATAGACTCGAGCTTCTTCAAGTGACCTTGTGTCGTGTGCTACAAATATTCTCGTGCTATTTATTCCTTTAAGGCCCTATGCACATCACACATAACCTACTTTTGTTGTGCAACATCAAACTTAGGAGGAGGTTGTGCTTCCTTCCTAATATTCCCATCCATTCTTTGGATCGAGCTTTCTCCATGCTCAAATTCCATTCCTCTCTTTTCTCCACCCTGGATTATCACCCGCACATTCACTTCCTCATCCTTCTTTTGATTCATGTGAAACTCTATATTCACCATGTTGCAATGTGCCTTCTTCTCTTCCCACTTCTTTACTAAGTCGAGACAATCCTCTGTCACATGCTCGATACTATAGCAGTACCCACATAGATCATGGAGTTTAGTACAAAATATTGATACATGGCCTATATCACCACAAATGAAACAACTGGGAATATTCTCCACCTCCTTCATATCCTCATCCTCGACCACATCCATATCCTCCAATAGGAACTCCTTGATATCCACCTCTCTTAGTGCTTCCACGGTCACCACCCTTTTGTTCTTCCTAAACCCAGAAGACATCATGGGTGTGGTCCTGCATCAACTAAAGTGACTGACAATTGTTCACATTGTGCCCCATGGATTTGTATAATTCACAGATCAAATCATGGTGAGTCTTCTGATATTTATCTAGTTTCAAGCAATGGGGTGGTATATGTCCCCATTGTTTGGAAATTTTGCACCATTTTGTCTGAGGCTCAGCTACAAATGGATTCGGTGCACCTACTGCCAGATAATTTCCCAATGTAGGAAACTCATCCTTTCACACACCAACTTTTTCTTTTCCATATATTGCAACTGCATCGTCAGGTTGGCAAGATGGGATTGCACCTATGCCAAACCTATGATGTTTCTCCTCCTCTTGGTGTATCCTCCAGACATATTGCAATTTCCATCACCTCTGCTTGAGTAATCACCTTTAGTTGGGTTAGCAGAACTGAGATATGGGGAAGAAACCTCGCAATAAACCATTCTGTGTGTTGCATGTCCTAGATCTAGAACGTCAACCTGTTTAACAATATCTTAAACCATTGGTCATAATCCCATGTGGTCTCTCCTGTTTTCTACTTGATATTTTTAATCTATGTAACTCATTGATATTATGACTTAGATTTCTAGAAATACTTAGGTAGATCTCTCTTGATTTCTGACAGGGACCTCGTATGTCTGACTAGCACAGTGTCCTTGTACTTCATGTACCACGTCAAGGCTCTATCCATGAAAGTGATATCTAGTTGTGAAATATTTTTTTCCGTGTCTATGATCCTTTTCACAAACCATATCACCTCACAGGAAAACCATTGTCACTATGAATTTTCCTTACTCATCCCATGGAACAAATGTATCCTCAAAGTAGTATCCTAATTTTCCATTCTCTATCTTGGAATATGTCCTCTTGACTGACTAATCTATGTTGGGGATATTGGTATTGATACTCTTCCTTGCAAAGTATTTTTGAATTTTTTCTCTTCCTCACTCGTGTATTCTCTCCTTTCTTCTCCTACTCCAATTGTTGCATTGTATATTGTTATTTATTCTTGGTTGAAAATGTGCAAGGGGGGTGGTTCAAAGGGGGGGTACCTCCATCTTCTTCCATCATTTATTGTGAGGGAACCGAGAGAGTTTCCTACCTACAATTGTGTAATATCAACCACTATCACTAACTCTTCTTCCCCTCCTCTTCGGGGACCTTCATATTCCTCTCCTACCTTTTTACCTCTACTCTATGCCTCATATTCATTTGAATTTGCGACGTCTCGCAGTAGCCAAGGGGGTCAAACTTTGTCTTCTCTACCCCTACTATAAATACTTCTGGTATCTTCATTAGATACCCAAATCCTAACACCGTGCCTTTTCGTTGACCTATATTCATTTGTGCTCCTCTTTGGAACAATAGTCTCTCCCGCACTCCCCCCTAGTACAATCTCTTTCCTGTTAATATTTTGCATGACCCCTCGTCTCACACCCCTTTCTATACTCTTTCTACTCCATTTTTCTTATTTCCTCCTTAGCTCAAGTATTCTTGTGTATCTTTCGACTCTCTCTCTCTCTCTCTCTCTCTCTCTCTCTCTCCTGTGATATTTTGGGTCCATTCTCTCCCTCACCTCATCTTAACAACTTTTGGATCATCCTTAGTGGATCCATATTCTCTCTCTCCTTTTACCCTTCTTTTCACCCCCCCCAGCGCTAGGAAGGTATACTCAACCATCCTATCAAGATCCATGTGCATTGAACCTTTCTCCACAAACAACATATTGATCCACATTGGGATTTATTTTAGTGTCCTTTTTCGAGGACCTTCAACAAACTTTCTTTCAACCTTGCTGAAATAATCGCTTTATTCTACAACAAACTCAATAATGTAACCTTCCTTCACCCGAGAAAAATAGAAATCAATTGCTAGAACCCACTTATTATCTAATTCCTTCAACCTATCAATTGTGATATGATCCCAAACGAGTGGTTTTTGAGGACTTAAGGCAACATTAGTATCGATATGCCTCTTCAACCATTCATACAATAAACATGGAAATTCAACAAAGAAAATTTCATGCATATTGAAGTGTAGATATACCTATTATTCCATTGTTCCACGTTGGTGATCATACCTTGAGTCTCTTGCCAAGAAAAAATGTTTTCTTTTGCAGTACGCCAATCTTGTATTTCCTCCCAAGATGGATAACACTTCATTATTTTCCTTCATCATGAACTACAAAACCTTTAAGTCCCAACAATGGAACCATTTTTTAGCTAGCTTTCTCACATCCTTATTAATGCTAGGGGGTTGATGACCCAGGGTCCATCCAGATTTGACCAACAAATTCCCCAAGACGTTTCCATATCGATTCTCGGTCGAAGATTGAAGAAGGTCTCACTCGAGATGCCATGAGAATCACAGAGACCATCTGGTCTTGTATTAATGATGAAGGGTTAAATTACATAGGGAATCCACTTGGGATGACATTCATACATTCCATTGAAATATAATTAAAGAGTAACAACATGTATACTTAACATATACATTCATTGGACACATAATCGACACAACAAATGATAGGAACCATTGAAAATTTTATTATATCCATCCAACCAATCACATACATGGACCAAGAGACTCATAATTCATCATAAAAAACACACTATGCTCTCAAACAATCTCTCAGTAGTTTATTACAAGGCACCATGCACTTTCTCTTAGACTCTACATTTACTACTTAGCTGACACTATCACAAATTTCATACAAAATGTGTTCTAGCTACATACATAATTATTATCACAACCAGACTCTTACAAAACATATCCTGAATCATTCGAGAGAAATAAGGGTGAACTTATTGAATGATCAACAATCAACCACAACAAC
>SNQJ01S0004527.1:97657-111007 GCA_010110895.2 Picea sitchensis
TTGTGCTCACAATTTGTGAGAATTTACTCATGTATGCATTTTTTGTCATTTTCTCGACTTAGCTCAAGAAGTAAATGGGATCGGATTCCCAAGTTATTCACAAGAAGGTTGGCAGCACTATTAGAGATCACCAACCTTCTTCAACTTTGTAACTCTCTGACTCTGGTTTGCCAGGAAGCCGCTTAATACACTCTAACCGTTCTTGTCAAAAAAAAAACAATTATCCATGTTTGGGGGTTCATTGCAGATAGGTGGACGACATGTGCAATGTCCTGACACACTTGCAAATAAAATACCAAATTGGTCGAATCACATAATTGGATATAAATAGAATGGTAGTAGTAACCACTTGACCCATGACATCCATAAATATTAAACCCAAAAGAAAAGATTCGCCAATTCCAATTACCTCCCTCCCGATAAAATATAAAATAGAGAAGAAAAAGCCTAAATCCTTCACAGATTGACCTATAATCTAATCTACAGAAAATCATTGATGTCAAAATATGGCGTTTGAATATATATGGAAAATAATTTCTTTTGACGGTAGTTGTAAAAAAGTAGTAGAAATTCCAATAAGAATAGTAGAACCTGCCCACATAAAAGATCCAAAATAATCATTCATTTCAAAATGTGCCCTCTGAATGTATTTGGAAAATATTTTTTTGAGGGTACCTGTAAAAAAAGTGGTAGAAATTCTGAAAAGAAATGTAGCAGTTGCCCATAGAAAAGCACATCCATCAGACTTATTCACGCACAACAAAGGATAACACGGGTCTTCTAATAGCATTCCTACTTTCTAATAATAAATAATAAATAGGGAGTAAATATGAATGAAACTTATAAATTCTTATTTTTCAGCATTTACATTTACTAGTACTAAATAACATTCCTACTTGGAAAAAGTAAACAATAAATAGGAATGAAACTTACTTGCAAACAGTAATAGTAACTAGGAATGAAACTACTTGCAAAGTAAACCGTAAATAGGAATGAAAGGAATGAAACTTATTTGCAAATAATAAACAATAATTAGGAATGAAACTTATTTGCAAATAATAAACAATAATTAGGAATGAAACTTAGTCATGAATGATGAATTACAGTGGAACTCAATTGCAATTGAATTACAGTGGGCTGACTGCTATCACATAGTGAGTGTAGGTAAACTTAAAACTGACGCGATTATGTGACCCTCTCTTTCCAAAAATAATGTCGGTTGGTAGGCCCCGCCAAGTCACCGTCGCCTGTCATGGATGTTGGAATGCAACGGTACGGTGTGTGACTTGAATTGAAAAATACAAACTACAGGAAAACTAAATGTCGGGCTTCCCCACACTACCCGACCCAAGCACACTTGTCGTTGTGGCCTCCAATCCCTCGGAGTCTCTTCACTTCGCTGTTGGGTTGGCGAAGTGCGTAACAAATTAGCATGCGCTTCCTCGACTTGCAGAGTCCACTGTCCGATCACACAATCACAATCTCAATCTGCGGGTCTCACCAATGTAATGGATTTGAATGGTCGTTTTGCTTTTGCCAGTGAAGTGTGCTCTGTGTTGTTAAGGCTAACATTACCATTCTCTGTAAAATGGCCAGCCAGCCAGCCAGAGGAGGTGAATGCAGGGAAGGACAGTGGGTACCTTGGAGTCACGGAAGGCAAGGAAGTGAGCCCCAGAGATCTCGCTCAATCCACTCTCCGTTTCTGTTTTATTTTTTTTAAGTTGGAGTAAGGTGGCCACTGGCCAGGCTGAATCCGAGTCTGATATATAAGCAGCATATACATCTTCAGATCACTTTGATATATATGTCGAGATATATCTGATTGTGTATATACCATATGTTCAATCATATATATATTATCGTGGGATCACTTTATATATATACTCAGATATATTTGACTGTGTATATACCACCTGTCTAACAATATATATATACCACCTACTACAGCATTCAATACTACACATATATACTCAGATATATTTGACTGTATATATACCACCTGTCCAACAATATATATATATACCACCTACTACAACATTCAATGCTACACTGCACTTTGTATAATATATATATATATATATGGGACTAGTGGGCGTTGTAGCCATGACTGTCCATGTGACCACTGATCTTTTTATTTCCTTTTGATTTGATTTGTTGGACCAATCACATCGTACACCAAATGTTACCTCACTCTTTAGATCAATAGTTATCAAGTTCGAGTTCAGTTTCGAATTTGATTCCATAGTATACATCTTAAAGACTTAGATATATATACTTTCTTTCCTGGATTAACTACAGATTTTGTTCAACTTTTTATGAAATTTGAATAACTTTTAATAATCTTATTTGTAATTCTGGAAATAAACTTTGTATAGAGTTTTTGAAATGTCCACTGTTTCGGTGATGTTCAAAGTTTTGAGTGGATACTCCACCCATTATCAAAGATTGTTGAAGCAATAAGTATAATCAACAATTTTTTTCATCATTTTAGTTTGAAACTTCTCGAACATTCAGGTTTCTTTGAGATAATCCTCTCCATAGAGGTTTAGAATTAAAGTATGTAGATTTTCACATTTCCTCATAAGGTTGTTTGTAATTCTGTAAATAAATTATATGGAGTTTTTGAAACGTCCAACCTTTCGAGTGGACACTCCACCCATCTTCAGAGATTGTTGAAGCATTATGAGGAACTGTAAAATTCTGCATACTTTAATTAACTTATAATAATGTAACTTCTTATAAGTGCAATTCACCAAGAGAAATTGCACCCATCTCTTCCCTCCAAAACCCCCCATTGTTTCAAAACTTATTTATCTAATACTCTATCCTGGTTCATGACTCCCTAACTCACTCCATCCCAGCTTGTTGACTCCCTAGCTCACGGATCTTATTCTTGAAGAGTATAGGGACTAAAAGACTGAAGAGCTTACTGAGATTCCCTAAATAATATTGTGTTAGTTGCTAAAGAAATTCACTCCCCAGAACTGACAGAAAATGATATAATAGATCGCTTCACTTGCATTTCAATGTTGTGGTTCCAGAGTCTGGCCTCCCGCCTTATTGAATACTTGATCGGCACCTATTTCAACAAGAACTTAAAAATATGAATGATTTTGTCTCCAACTGAAAGAAGGAACAACGCCATGTCAACATGCTTGCTTTATATCAATGTTTTGGGATTTGTTTCAAATCTACGAATTATTTTTCATTTTTTCCCCTTATGCCTACATGTCTATTTATCTGTGTTTAGGCCAATACTACTCCAAATATGTGTGGAGTAAATTATGAAGCATGGTTTTCTCATTAATTTTTTCCACTCTTAAACCACCTATACTGCGAACCAGGGAAACAATCTAATTATTGTTGTCATTACTCAACAAAACTATCGATTAGGACTATTGAAGCATTTAATAAGATCTTGGAACGTGCATTGAATAAAATATGTAATGTGGAGCGTATGAATGGGATGAGAGAGTTCTAGCAGTTCTGTCAAGCTATACTTCTTACAAGCTATATGTTTTCTCTTATACGAACATAGAGAGTGTTAGGGGAGGAGCGGATTTGACCATGCAGTAATGACGTCTTTACAAGAATGGATTTATGAGAAGGTCCCTAAGATTCCACAATCCTTGTCGAACTGAACCGAATTTCATCGAATTATTCATTATTCGAATCAAATTAACGAATTTTTGTGTTTTTTTTCTCCAATACGACCAAATTTCGTAAATTTGGTAACTATGGTTCAGATTAGTGGAGGGAACTTGCAAGAGTATGAATATAGGAAGTTGGGAGGAGGTGAATTCCAACTTCAATAGGCGAGAAGTTTCTATGTTGCAGTGTAGGGACTGCAAATTATGTTGTTGCACCCATGTTCTGCCTTAATTGAGATATTCCTGTGTACACATGTAGAAGACCATGTTGCGTTGAATATTGAAGAAATCGTCGTCACACTGCTCCAACCTCGATTAAGAAATTGATAGATCCTAGTAGCTCTACTCCAACGACGAACTCCGCCTCCTTTTATCCTATAGAAGACCACTATGGAAGTGACTATGCATTTTGCATAAAGATTCAATCAAATGGCTATGAACATGACTAATTTTTGAAGAAAGTTTTATCCATCATCTCATTAGAACCTTCTATTGGGTTACTAGTGACTTCCAAATATTATTGCATCGCCTGACCATCTAGAGGCCTAACAATCTTAATGTTGCACTGAATAGTTCCACTCTATTCTTCAGTATACGTACCCTACCCCACCTCTAGATTTGAACCCATGACCTCCAAGGAGGAAACACATGTTCTTACCATTAATTTCTTAGAATCTACATATTTGGTCCATTGTACAAGCGTTTACCATTGAAAACTATTACAATGCATATTCAAACAGAAGTAGGTCATTAACCTCCCATGACTTGTGTAGTTTAGTTTCTAATTCCCTTCTTGAAACAACATAGTTGATCCAGAGTGATAAGGTCTCCTAAATTCCAATGTCACACAATGTTTCTATTAAATCCTTTTCTTGACAATGGAAGTAGTGGAACCATACTTAATAGCCCAAGAATAAGCTAGCTTGAAACAAACAATGGGAAAATTTTATAGATAGTTAAGCCTCCACCACATTTTTTTCAATTGCCAATATATGTTTTTTTTGTGCATTTACGAGGCAATGAGGAATCATTTGTCTAATTGGGAAGAAGGTTATTTATGTCTAACTTCCAAGTTCGAGGGTTGGTTCATGCCAAACTAAAGAATTAAAAATGCATCCCATTCTGTTTGAGGACTCTAATACTATAAAGGGGACGTGAGCACAACTCTTGTAGACCACTGATATGTTTTTACTAGTATAGGATTTCTTAGAAAATTGGTAGTTTTTTATTCGGATTTTATGAGCAGAACGAAATGAATACTGATTATTAAAAGATGCTTAACACAGAATAACAGAGATACAATAAAACTGGTTTTCTATTCAATAAGGAAATAAGCTGAAACTGTAAAATGCAGCAGAAAGCAAGCTTGCTGGAATGGTGGCGACTTATATCTAAGAAGAGATGTGACGGTTGCGCTCATTCGCAAGAAGATGATTACAATGAGGCTCTAAAATCATTTTTACAATAAACCGGAACGTCAAAAACCCTAGACATCCAAAAACCTAACCCTAGGAGATGAAGCGCCAAAAGTCATGTGGGTCCCGTTTGGGTAAGTTAGTACATCAACTTCCCAGGGTTGTAACTTTTGCATACGATCTTTGTTTTAGGCGCACGGTAGCCCGTTGGAAAGGTCTATCCGATGAACACACATTTTGTTGTTATCTATTAAAGGTCATTTTTTACTGTGGCGAGCCCTAAAAACGTTGTTTAGGGCCTCAAAACGGCCCCACAAGTTAGGGACTCGAAAACTAGGGAAAAAACTACCAAACTAGAAAAATGTCAAAATGAACTAGTTGGAATAGGTGGGAGGCCACTGAAATCCATATGGATCAATCCTCCCCCCTTAGGAAGCAATGGTCTCCATTGTGTTGAGTTTCCCCATCAGATGAGAAAATTTCTACTGAATTTGGCCATGGGTGAGCCACTTGCCTTGGTGCAGGAGCTGCCCTGCTTTGAGAACTCGATAAAACTGGATCCTTTGTTGTTGGGTTCCCTTGATCTATGTGTCCACAAAATGATCATTGGATGATTGTTGCATGCAGTCAAGGTTGAGCTCTGTTGGTGTCAACTTCTTTGTTATCTCTGAGGTGTCCAATAATGGTGGGAAATATGGCCGAAGGAGAGACACGTTAAAGACTGGGTGCAAGCCAAGGAAAGGGGGAATGTTGAAAGAAAAAGAATTGTCACCCACAACCTTGGTGATGGTGTATGGCCCATATCGGAGTGGGTGAAGCTTCCAATGGGGCCTTGTAAGGCGTTCTTTCTGCAAGTGCAACCAAACTTTGTCTCCCACCTGAAACTTATGTGGCACCCGTTGTTGATCATGGTGTTGCTTGTACCTGGTAATGGAATTTTGTAAAATATCCTGAACCTATTGTGGATGTGATGGATCTACTCAATGAACCGACTGGATTTGTCATCTTCTGGTGGATCAGGAGATGATTCAGTCGAGGTGGTCACCAGGGGTAATGCAACATCCATGGGGCCCAATGATTGGAATCCCAACCCCACTTGAAAGGGGTTGTGGCCAATCGAGCTATGTAGGGCTCGGTTGTAGCTATGTTGGACATAGGGAATACTCTCATCCCATGTGTGGGGGTGCTTGGAATTGTACATGCGCAGGATATGTACAATCATCCGATTGATGACCTCAGTTTGTCCATCTGTTTGGGGGTGGAAGGTAATGGATTTGGTGAGCTTAGTATCCAACAGTGACCAGAGGCTCGACCAGAATGTGTTGAGGAACCGACTATCCCGATCTGAGACAATGGTTTGTCGAATCCCAAAGTCTACCCAGACGCATTCAAAGAATAGCTTGGCAGTGGCCTCTGTAGTGATGTTCTTCTTGCAGGTAGCCAAAATTGTCATCTTTGAAAACCGATCAACAACCACAAAAACAAAGTCATTTCCCCTCTTGGTGGATGGGAGGCCCAACATGTAGTCCATTGAGATGGATTCCCATGGCTTGTTAGGAGTAGGAAGAGGGGTTTACATGTCTTGTTTCTTAGTGGTCGGTTTGGTAATAGCATAGGCAATGTAGGACCTGATATACTTGTCGACATCCTGTCGAAGTTTCGACCAATAGAAATGTTTATGCAACATTTCCACTATATTTTCAACGTCAAAGTGTCCTTCCACCCGATTGTAGTGAGCTTCCCAAATCAGCTTCGCACACTCGCTTGATAGAACACAGAGATGGCCCAGATGACACAACATCCCGTCCTGAAGATGGAAATTAGTGACTACTAAGTTTGCTCCCAACATTTGGTAGGTGGTGGAGAAGTCAGGGTCTGTCTCATAGAGGTGGGGCCATCCAGAGGTCGCATGGCCGCAAGAGTCTAGCACCATGGTGAGTTTCGCGACTGGAGGTCGACTGAGGAAGTCAACAACTCGGTTGGTACTTCTTGTTTTATACTTGATATTGAGGTGGAACTGTTGTAATTATGTGGATCACTTCTAATGGCGGTCATTCTACAATTTTCCTTGGGTTTGCATGAATTGTACTGGCTTGTGATCAGTGTGGATAACTGTCTCCTTCCCTAGAATGCAATGTCTCCACTAGACGCCACAGGGTGGTCGTGTTGAGGGAGAACAATGCCCACAACATAGTCTGAAGCATATGTCTCGATCTCAAAGGGATGTTGTAGGTATGGTAATGAAAGTACTGGGGATTAGCGCAAACAATGCTTCAATTCATCGAAGGCTTGTTGTTGAGACAAGCCCCACACAAATTTTTCCTTACCGCCACCCCTAGTTACTTGGTTGAGGGCCCATGTGATATGAGAGAATACCAACAGGAAGCTGCGATAGAAATTGGTGAGGCTCAAGAAGCTCTGAAGCTTAGTGAGTGTGGTTGGGGTTGGCCAGTCACGGATGAACTGGATCTTGGCTAGATCCACATGCACATCATGTTGATCAACGATGTTGCCTAAGCAATGGACCCTGTCCATGCCGAAGGAGCATTTTTCCATGTTTACATATAGTTTGTGTTGCCGCAGGGTGTGCAGAACCTGTTGAATATACTGCAAGTGTTCCGCCCAAGACTTGTTGTAGATGAAGATGTCATCGAGACACACCACTACAAAATTACTAGTGAAAGGTTGCAGGATATCGTCCATCATCCTCATAAAAGTTGTTGGAGCATTTTTCAAACCAAAGGGCATGACCAACCATTCAAAAATACCTTATTTTGACTTGAAGGCGGTCTTCCATACATCTGTATGTTCTATTGGGACCTGGTGGTAGCCAGACTTCATATCAATCTTACTAAAGTATTTGTCCCCTGTGAGCTGATTAAGAAGGTCGTCGATTCGGGGAACAGGGTACCAGTTCTAGACTTTGATTTTATTCAGGGCTCGGTAATCAATGCAGAGTCACCAAGTCTCATCTTTCTTCTGCACTAGTACGATTGGGCTCCCACAAGGTGATGATCTGGGACGGATGTGCCTCTTGTGGAGAAGTTCTTGGATATGCCTCTTGATCTCCTCATTTTCTAATAGAGAGTGGCGGTAGACTGACCCATTGGGGAGTGGTGCACCTGGGGTCAGATCGATGGAATGCTTGACCTGGCAATGCAGAGGTACCCCGGTAGGAGAGGAGAAGATATCTTATTATTCTTCCACAACCTTATCCACTTACTTTTGTTGTGTGGAGAGATAGACCATGGAGGCCTGCGATCTTTTGCTTACTCTGAGAGTGAATCACGAAGGAGAAAAATTTCCTAGTATGATAAATGACCTTCTTGCATTGCTTGGCAAAGATCAAGGAAATAACACTAGGATGGACTGCCTCAGGTATCCTGTACAATTTCCTGTTCAAAGTAATAATAACACTACGAGGCCTAGACTCATATACAACATGACGTTTCCATAAATAAGTTTGGCCTAAAAGAACATTACAAACTTCGAGAGGAGAAACATCACATAATACCTCGTCTTTGAAGGGCTTGATGCCATATGACAGTCGACACTGTTGGCTGACATAGAGATCGCTTCCTTGGCGGAGCCATCCAATGGTGTAGGGTTGCGGGTGCGGCGTTGTCGGCAGGGCCAGCCGCTTGATGACCTTTGTTGAGATGAGGTTCTTTTGGGTACCACTATCAACGATGAAGTGCAGCGGGGTGCCTTTTACCCACATCTATGAATGGAAAAGGTGCTCGCCTTCTTCTGGCTCATTTGGTTCACTAGGTTGGAGATTGGTGGTAGAAACGGTGGCACTAGGTTCCGCATCAATGATCTTTCTTTCCCTTTCTGGTTCTGAATCAGAGTCAGAACCCGCATCTGATTCAGAGGCTTTCACTTCGTCCACCAGCGACTGCTTTGAGCGAAAATCAACAATGTTATGCCAAGGGATCTTATGGAAGTCACACCACTTCCCGGTAAGCTTCTTTGTCTTTTCGGTGTCCTTCTTTTATTGCGGCTTGGACTGGTTGTCCTGATACTATCTATCTTTGCTCTGTCCTTTTTTTTGTAGGTTGGGGCCGCCCTTTCCCGGTTTTTGCTGCGAGGGGTTCCCAGGCCCAAATTGTCGCGTATTTTGTTTGAGCTTCTTCTCGATTTTGACAGCATATTGATAGGCTGCACCCAAGGACGAGATGTACATAAATTCCATTTCGGTCTAGATGTATCTATGCAGAGAACTGCAATACTTGAGCACCAAATGTCACTCTGAATCTTTGATACCCAACTTGGTGCGCAGTGTATGGAAGATATTTGTGAAATCCAGCACTGCTTGGTCTCTTTCTTGTCGCAGTGTTGTCCATTTGGTATACAAGTCGTCATAACTTCTGACAGGGTAGTATCGTTCCTTAATAACAACCCTGAAGGATTCTGAGGTGGCCATGACTGTAAATAATGAGGGTTCCTCTATTTCCTTTTGATCACAGAAAGTTTCCCACCAATCTTTGACATGGGGAACTTCTTTAAGGAGTGCAAAAGTAATTTGTTCTCTATTTGAAAAGTTATGGACAAAAAAATAGCCTTCTAGTAGATTCAACCACTTGTCTACAACATATGTGTCTATTTGACCTTCAAATATAGGAATATCAAAGTTGATTTGTACCTTGAAGGGGGTGGCACCTCCGCTCAATGAAGATGTGTCGTTTGTTGGTAGTCGCCAAAGGATTTGCGCGAAACTATCCATCATCTCTTTCCTCTGTTGTGTGAGGGATTCCTCAAGCAATATTTTGAAAGGATCTCTTGTCCCATCATCTTTCTTTTTTCCTGCTATGAGAGGTCATTTGGGCGTGCGAGAGATTTTGTCCTCAAGAGAAACAAGCTCGAGACCAAATTCTTTGTCTCTGAAGACATTTTTACAATAAACAGGAATGTCAAAAACCCTAGACATCCAAAAACCTAACCCTAGGAGATGAATCGCCAAAAGTCATGTGGGCCCCGTTTGGGTAAGTTAGTACATCAACTTCCCGGGATCATAACTTCTGCATATGATCTCCGTTGTAGGCGCATGATAGCCCATTGGAAAGGTCTATCCGAGGAATACACATTTTGTTTTTATCTACCAAAGTTCATTTCTGACTGTGGTGAGCCCTAAAAACGATGTTTAAGGCCTCAAAACAGCCTCACAAGTCAGGGACCCGAAAACTAGGGAAAAAATTGCCAAAATGCCAAAATGAACCAGTTGGAATAGGTGGGAGGCCACCGACATCCATCTAGATTAGTTTTATGTCTTAAATTTTATAATAATTAAATTTTTTCTTGTGTTAGGCACAACCAAAAGATCACATGGCCTTAGTTAAAATATATACGATATTTACAAAAGTATAAATTATTATCTTACTTGATGAACTTTTTATCTCAAAGTTGTCCCCTACTAACATAGATCCCATATTAATCTTGGATTTGTTGGCAATTGTCATATATAAACAACCATTATGGTGTATAATTACTTAGCCACTAGAATATTGCCATGTTTTCTTTGGAAACTTCTTCTCCTAATCTAAATTGCCCTTGTGATTCACACCCCCTTGCTTTCTCGGTGGTTGATACTATAGTTACAAGATATAAGATATTTTGCAAACAAATTTTGGTACAATTCTTTTGATTGTGAATTCACAAAGTTCTTAAATGAACAAAGGGAATATTATTTTGAAATTCCTAATCTAGAATGACTATAGACTAGCATAGTTTCTCAAATGCCATTTTTAATCTCCAAAATCTTATTCTCAATATAAATTTGTATTATCTTAGTGAACTTGTCTAAATCTCTTTGTAGCTTTTAATTACATACAATCATTTATTATACCTATGTATTATCTCACATACATGTTGCAATGAGAGGCTAGTTTTGTAATCAAGGATGTCTATTATATATATATATATATAAACTCAAATAACGTCGGAGTTCCAACGCCTTAATGACATACATTTACAAAACAATGACAGACATGCAATTATTTTGACCTTACTCCAACGTCATAGTTTCCCCTTTCAACATTATAATGACATGATTTTTGACAATGTAGAGACATACTACCAACACCAATACACATACAAGCATATAAATTGAGTTATTTGATCGTTGGAATAATGTTTGTAATTTTTCTTTAGATTGATGATCAACAACAAAAAAATCAATTATCAATGTGATATATGGACACTTTGATGGTCAAAAATACATCAATTTGTGGGGTTAGAAATCCAGCGTATGGCCACAAAATATTTTCCTGTCACATTGCCACCTAGACACCATGATTGTAGGCAGTGCATCGGTGGAGTGTTGGAAGACCAACGTAAGGTAAAAAATGCTTAATCAAGACAGTGGCAAATGGACACCCTAATGGTAGAAAGTGCATCATCGGTATGTTAGAAGAACAACATACTGTCACAAAAATGCTTCTTCATTGCAACACCACGTGGTCACCAAATTGTGTCGAAAGTGAGATGACATCCCAACAAGTGGAATGTTTGACATAGATATGACAAAATTATTCCTACAATAGAAAATTCCATCTTTCGATGTCAAGATGTCAAATTCAGTGTTGTTAGAGTGTTAGAAATTATACCCAAGTGTAGTAGTGTCACTCATGTGTAGGATAGGATTATGACCATCAAATTAGTAAATTTGAAAATCACACTTAATCTAACATTACATTAGATCAAGATGACCTTAACTAACTCCTAGTGTCAAAATATTCTAACAATGGTATATTCTTGTACCTTATCAAAGAAGTTTGCACTAATAGAAAATCTAAACTTACACGATTTTGTGACTCTCAATTCCATATCTTGCCTCACCCATCCCAATGGTTATAGATGAGGATTCCCATGGATCTTCAACAAATGTTCTCAACTCAAACATAGTTACCAACTTGATGAGAACCCTTTGGAGTTGTCATTTTGTTAGATGTTACATTTAATAATTGTTTTTGCCTCCATTTAAAAACATGGTGCTACTAGTAGCACCCCTTTTGTTGATTTTTGTAGCTTCAGACAGGTATTCTCACATGACCCTAGGTGTTGGGAATCTGGGAATCATCGTGGGAACCACATCACACTTTTGGTTTAGTGAAAACCCCCTTATATTTGAGTGGGGGATTCATGGATTTTATAATGGGATTTGTGGGCTTGTGTTGGGGCATCACACCCACAAGGAAAGCCTAATTTTATGTTGACTTGTGGAGGGGCTTCTATGGTGACCCTTAAGGATTGTATATAAAGGAGAGAGGTCATTGTGACATTACATATCATGTAGATCATTCATGGTAACATGATGGAGTTGGCATAAGTGAGTCTGCACTTGTGACAAGGAGGATTGGTGATCTCAGCAAAGGGGAAGTCTGCAAGGTGGAAAATCTAGCCCCGAAGAGAGAAGCGAAGAAGGTCGCACGTGTGGAGTGAATTTTTCGTATAATATGTAGTTTGTAGGAAGACGAAGCATGTATATACATGGGTTTCAAAATGATGAATCACATATAGGGTATATGCAGTTTGCAGGAGAGAAAACAACGTATGTATGTGGTTTTCCAGTAAGGTGAATTGTGTATATGAGTTTCAGGGCAAGTACAGATCCATATAGGCTAAGAGGTGACATCAACAAGCCATACATGTGGCCTACAACATATTCATGTGCATAGGAGATTTCCAAAATATTTTTGAGGTTTGGTTTTATGATTTGTATGGTTATTGGAGGACAATGTTGTCCTCATCTTTGGTGACATTGTATTGGCCAAGAGGATTGGTTTTGTCCTCAGTTTTGGTGACATTGAGAGGACTAGTTTTGTCCTCAGATTTGAAGGATTGGATAAAGTTACATAACATAATTATTGTGTCTCTTGTGTATTAATGATTAATCTCTGATCTTGTTGTTTCCACTTCATATGTTTTCAGTCAATAATTTCAGTGTAAAATTGTCCAATGATAACAACCAAGGTTTTATTGTTAGATCATTATGAAGCAATTTTCAGATCTAAAATTAGTCACATAGAGTTGCATGTGAATTTTGACACTTTTTTTCAAGGTTAGAATTACCACCTTTTGCAACCATGGCCTTAAAAACCTCATAATGTTTCTAACAAAAATATCAAAATCAACCATTGAATCGAAAAATGGCACCAACAACACCCTCTCTTTTTCGGGGGTCAAAATTACAACTTATATTGAAAGGATGGCCTTAACAACCTGTATCGTTGCAACAAAATGTTTAAAATCAACCCCATTGAAAAGTGGCGCTCCTGGTAACACCC
>SNQJ01S0004527.1:111057-127722 GCA_010110895.2 Picea sitchensis
TTAAGACCCGTGGCCTTGACAACAAACGCCCTTACAACCAAAATCTTAAAACCAACCTCTGAATCAAAAAGAGGTGGTACCAGTAGCATTCCTATCTTTTCTGAGCTTCAAATTGAAACATTCTTTAGAACATGGCCTAGAAACCATGCATTGTTACAAACAAATTATTAAAAAGAAAAAAAATGAGAAAAATAAAGAGAAAAAGGGGGAAAACCCCACAACGAGGAGAAAAAACCTGTTATTTTAAAAATAAATTATTAAATTTTCTTTTTATTAAATACATCCTAAAATTAAATTAGAAAAATAAAAATAAAAAACCTCGCCCCATACCCTTATTTTAACTTCTTTTTCTAAAACCAGCTAATTTTTTTTAAACACTTAAAAACCAATTAAAAAAACCTTTAAAATTTGAATTTAAAAAAAGTAACAATAATAATAAACTAAATAAATAACTAATTAAAAAAGTGTATATATGGAAAAACACTTAGGGTGTGAGGGGGTGAATCGCCTCCTCACCCCAACCCACCCCAACCCATGGGTGGGCTTGGAGGGGGAGGGATAGAGGGGGGTGATTCCAAGAATCACCCCCTCACCCCATCCCATCCCCTAAACCTATCTGGGGGTGCGCGAGTCAGGGGGTGGGATGGGGTGGGGTGGACCAATTCCAAGAATTTGCACCCCCACCTCCCCTAATGTGTTTTTTTCCATGTTTTCTTTTAAATATATAGTTTTTTAAGTTGTTATTATTTTTATTTAATTTTTTAAAGTTTATTTTCTTTTTAAATGGTTTTTAATGGGTTTTCTTCTTATTTTTCTCTTTAATTTTTTTTAGCGTTTTTTTTTAAAGGTATGGGAAAAGTTCCTTTTATTGTTATTATGTCTTTTTTTTTTAATTTAAAACATATTTTATATATACCAAAAAAAATTAACAATTTATTTTTAAAATAACATGTTTTTTCTCCTTGCTTTGTTTTTTTTTTTTCCTTTTTTTCTCTCTATTTTTCCCTTTTTTGGTTATTTTCCCCTTTTTAATAATTTTATTTTCAAAAGAACATGGTTTCTAGGCCATGGTCTAAATAAATGTTACAATTTTAAGCCATAACAAAGATGGGGGTGCCATCAATAACACATCTTTCCAATTAAGGCATTGATTTTAAGATTGGGTTATAAGGGCATCAATTGTCAAGGCCATAAGAAGTTACAATTTTAACCCCGAAAAAAAAGGGGGAGGGTGTTACTAGGAATGCCACTTTTTGAGTCCAAGTTTATTTTAAGCCTTTTGTTGCAACATTGTAGGTTGTTAAGGCCATCCTTTCAAAGAAGTTTTAATTTTCACCCTCCAGGAAAATGGTGTTTTTGTTGGTGCCACTTTTCGATTCAAGGATTGATTCTAAGGATTTTGTTGGAAGCATTACAAGGTTTTTAATGTCATGGTTGCAAAAGGTGGTTATTTTGTCCTCGAAAAGAAAAAAAAGGTGCTACTAATAGCACCAATTTTCGATTTGGAGGTTGATTTTGGTGTTTTTTACTTTAAAATATGGGTTTTTAGAGCTAAAGTTCTTGTTTTGAGGTTACAATTCTCATTAAGTATATCACTATGTTCTCACTGGGTTAAATTCAAATTTCATTGTTATCTAGGGTCAAAAATCAATCTACTCTAGTTTACTTCAACTAAATATTAACATAAAAGAGTTAATTCATCTATTTTTCCTCCTTTATACTAATACTACTAAAGTCTACATCTCTTTTAAATGAAGTACAAGTCACCTTACCTTCAATATCTAAGTTGTTTCCACCCTTTAATATCCATATCTACATCCAACAAAGTCTCATTCTTTTGTGGTTGTTGTTGTTTGGACCATTTAGGCTCAAAACATGATATAGTCTCTAGCAACTCTTCTTTGTGTGGCTATCCGCATTGCAATGCTTACAATTCTTATTATGGTCTTTCTTTTATGTTGCAACTACATCTCTCTTCTTGTCTTCACCTTTCCCCTTCTTTCTTCCTTTTGGGTGTTCTCACAACTCTTTATCTTTTGACCCATTGAACTATTGTTTCTTCTTATCTCCTTTAAGGTATTATGCCTATGCACAAGCCTCATCAAAGGTATTTGGTTTGAAAAGTGTCACTTATCTCCTAAGCCATCCATGAAAAAATCCTTAGTACTTAATAAGCACTTCATGGCTCTTAAGATACACCCCTAACTAGATAGCTCTCTTTCATAACTCTATAGTGAATTTCGACACTATTTTTCCTTTTCTCTATCTAAGATAAAGCTAACTTATCTTTTGTTCCTCCTCATAAAGAATAGGATAGAACTATGACCTAATCACATCCTTAAACACCTCTCATTTTTATCATCGGTGGTTCATTTCCCATCTTTCTAGGAATGGATCACTTTTCCACCATTTCAAAGCATGGCCTTCTAACTTCAAACCAACAAAAGAGGTTTTTTGTGTTTAACTAACCTCATGCACACTAAAATAAAATTATAGTTATTGCAATCATTAATTCAACTTCAAGGAATCTATCTCACCTACATATGGCTTGATGCCAATATTTGTCTCTACCCTTAATGGTGTTTAAGTCTGTAACATCCAGTTTCATTGATCACATTTCATACATTGACTTATTATTTGAGGAACTTGCGAGCAAGTGATCCAGTTTAAAACATGGTACATTATGATTGTCATTTTGGTTTATATGTTTATGCTATGATTGAGTATTGAAATTGATATGTTATTTATATTGATGTATAGCATTGACAGGTACTATGATGAGGTTTCCTTAGTGTGCAGGAAACTTGGCATGAGGAGGATGTTGATGAAATCGTCATACTTCCTTGGAATCGGGATTGATTCAAGGAGTGGACTATTAACTTTGATTATGAGTACTTGATTATTACGCATATTGATCCAGGGGATCAAATTTTTCTCAAAAAATAAAAATTCTCGGAACTTCTTCAAAACGGACACGTGCGTAGGCCTCGTCCTCACAATCCCAACAAAACTTGAACAGCTTCAAACGGATGTCGTATGAGTGAGATATCATGTTCTGTCAATTTTGCCAAACATGCAAAATTTTTCTGACTGTACAGTATGTATAATTTGTACAGTGTTGATGTGGCATGGTATGGTCCCACACATGGAAGGTGACGTGGACTGACCACTATGTAGAGGTGTTGAGTTGGCAGGTTGACTGGGTAGGCTATGTCGTAAGGTACGTGGACCAGTGGATTGTTGACATGTGTCATTTATTTGGCAAGTGATATGGTTCCACGTGGCCTAGTCGTGGGTTGCCACGTGGCACCCCTCTAGTTTATAAAAGGTTGTGAAGTATGTGGGGGTCGAACCTCTGACCTCGTGGGAAAATGGCATAGCTCTAATGTAGGTTGGGCTACCAGCCCGCCTACATGTATTTCTTAACCATATATGACGTTATATGTATTTTAATTGAAGTCCGGGTTATGTTGGCGTAGAAAAGGGCCAGGGCTTAGCCCCAACCCCCGGTCCATATCACAACACACAACAATTACATAGGACCTATGGCGAAAGGAGTTGGCCCTTCATGTTAATCCCAGAAGACATGGGAATTATGCCATATGGCCACCCCATATAACAATTGGCGTGGGAACCGGAAGGTGCAGAGACTAGCCCATGTATCTTACCATAAGACTATTCCATATGACCCTCAAGCGGGAGACTTTCAAACCACTATCTGATGGGGGCCAATATAAGCGTTGGGACATGGCCATATTCCCCCCATGCGACCAACACCTCCGCTATAACGGGTGATAATCGCGCTAATAGTTCGACAGTTTTCCATGGATTGCGGGATGCGGGTGGTGCTGGGTTTTTAGCCCAGTAAATTTGTGGGAGCCAGGTTAGTCACACACAGGTGAGAATTAGATAACCAGAGACAACAAACTTGAAGGGGAAATTTTCTAGGAAGATAAATTCTTCATTTTTTGGCCAAACCAGGTGCAGAAAGAGCCCAACTAGGGGTTTTTGGATGTTATGGAGCCATTGGAGCCATCTATTTGGAATTTTGAGCACTGTAAAGCATTGTTTTTATCACTTTGAGCAAATAATATAAAAGATCCATTGGAATTTTGACCAGGAGATGTAGCCCAAGAGAGGGGTGAACTCCTTTATCATTTGTTGTGTTATCTATTTACTAGTGGCTATTATTGTTGGTTATTATGTGTATCTTAAGTGTGAAAAATCTCTAGTTTATGTGTTTGAAAATTGATCCTTTTGCCCAAGCACACATAATTAACACTTACAGATATTTTAAAAGATACAAGTCTTCTTCATTTTCAGATCAAGTTGGCACCAGAGCATAGGTTTTTGAAGGCTTGATTGTTTGCAAGTGTTTTGTTTGTTGATGCTTACAAGTTTGAAGCTCACAAGAGGAGAAGGTCAACTTGCAGAGACAAGTTCTCAACTATCAAGAAGGAGAAATACCAAATCACCTCAAGCCTCAAGGAGATATTCACCAAGTATGGATCATGAGGAGAGTCATGGAACACTTCCTTCAGAGGAGGAAACTTTCAGAAAATATTTCTATGATATGACTAAGATTGTGAAAGTTTTATTTGAAGAAAGAAATGCAAGATTGCAAGGAGAAATATCAAACCCTCCAAAGGGTAATGGAGACAATGGTGATAAAAATCCAATGGGAAATGGAGGAAATGGTGATTCTCCACCTCCTTCACCTCCATATTTCACCTCTTCTACCATTTCACAACCACCTCCAAATTCTCCAAAAGAACATGGTAAAACTCCTCTAGAAACTCCTTTACTTAAGCTTTATATTAAGTTTCAATTGCCTATGTACAATGGAGAGGTAAATGTTGAGAAATTGGATAACTGGATTCATCGTATTGAAGTGTATTGTAGGATACAAAGGATCACAGATGTTGAAACTAAGATTCAACTTGCTTCTTTAAGATTGGACATTGCAACACTCATTTGGTGGGAAGCCAAAACTCAAGAGGACATGAAGAAACATGGTAAATTTTTATCCTCTTGGAATGTTTTTATCGTTGCACTTAAAAGACAATTTTATCCATTAGCATACATGCAGAAATATATTATGGATTGGTAAAAATTTAGACAAGCTAAAGGGAAAAATGTTCAAAGCTACACTCAAGAATTTAGAAGAAGGGCTTTGATTTTGGGTATAGATTTGTCTTCTCAAGAAAATTTACTCAAATATATTGGAGGATTGCATAGCTACTTGAAGAACACAATACTTATGTTTAACCCTACAAGTCTAGATGAATTTTGTGTACATGCAACTCATTTGGAAGCAAGAGGGAGGAATGAACCTCAAGAGGGCAACAAGAAACCTTTTTTTCATGGAGACAAAGGAAAGAAGAAGTTCAAGGGAAATGGAAGAAATAATGCTTCAGTCAAGAAAGAGGGAGAGAAACTCACATGTAAACATTGTTCAAAAGATGGCCATGATGAAGACCATTGTTGGAAACTTCATCCTAAAAAGAGACCCAAAAAGTTCAACAATAAGGGGAAACCAAAGACTACTGCAACCATACAACATGATTTAGGTTCGAATTCGGGTGATGAGACAAAGATTACAGCCATGGGTTTTCAAGGTAAGGACTCTATTGCAAGTACTATTTCTTCAAGTRGTAATAGCCTCAATGAAACTCAACAAGAAAAAGAAAGAATAGAGCTTTTCCACATAAGGGTGATTTCAAAACATACCAAGATAGATACTCTTTTGGATACTAGATCTCAAGAAAAACTCATATGTGAAGACACTGTCAAGAAACTAAAATTGGAAACTACTCCACATCCTAAACCATACCCTCTAGGATGGATATGTGACAATGCCAAATTGCAAGCGACAATAAGGTGTAAACTTAGATTTTCCATCACTACAAATTTTATAGATGAGGTAGAGCTTGATGTTATTCCTTTAGATATCTGTGGTATTGTGTTGGGAAGCCCATACTTATATGATAGGAGAGCCATATTTCATCATCATGAGAAAAATAATCATTTGTTTAAAAATGGAGTTGAGTACATTGTTAGAGCACATACAAAGATGTTGAATTTGTCACTTGTAAATGTTGGACAAATGAAGAGATTAGTCAATGCTAGTAAGAATTTTGTCCTCTTGATGATCAAACCCAAAAACAATGTTCAAAAAGAATATTTCCAAGGTTTTGATTCAAAGTTGAAATATGATTTATATGAGGTTGTTAACCAATATGATGAAATGTTTCAAGAACCAAAGGGATTGCCTCCAAAAAGGGCTATCCAACATGAGATACAATTGCAGCAAGATTGTCCTCTTCCAAACATTGGTATGTATAGGATGTCAATCATAGAGAATGTTGAAATTAAAAAACAAATACAAGAGTTGCTTGACAAAGGGGTCATTATGCCAAGCAAATCTCCATGTGGATCACCAATTGTTTTGGTGCCAAAGAAAGATGGTACATGGTGCATGTGTGTAGATTTCAGGGCCTTGAACAAGATTATGGTAAAGAATCGATATCTTGTTCCTAGAATTGATCTTTTGCTTGATCAATTGAAAGATGTTAAGTATTTTACTAAATTGGATTTGAGAAGTGTATATCATCAAATTAGGATTGTTGAAGGAGACACTTGGAAGACAACTTTCAAAACAAAGCAAGGTTTGTTTGAGTGGATGGTGATGCCATTTGGACTTTGCAATTCTCCTGCTACATTCATGAGATTCATGAATGATGTTTTAATACCTTTTCTTGATGATTATGTGATTTTCTACTTGGATGATATTTTGATATTTAGCAAATCTCGTGAAGATCATGTTATGCATGTGAAGCAAGTTATGGATTTTTTAAAGAAAGAAAAATTGTTTTTAAAGATGTCTAAATGTGAGTTTTGAAAGACCTCACTTATTTACTTGGGGCATATTGTTGGAGGAGGAGAAATAAAAATTGATCCTTCCAAGGTCAAAGTTATTTTGGATTGGCCAAATCCCAACAATGTGACAGAGGTAAGAAGTTTTTTGGGAGCAACCCAATATTGGAGAAATTTTATTTCTAACTTCTCTTCAATTGCAACTCCATTACATGCAGTGACAAGCATCAAACAAGTTTTCCAATGGGGAGGCAAGAAACAAAAAACATTTGATTCATTGAAGGAGAATATTAGTTTAGCAACAGTTCTTACACTTCAAGATTTGAGACAACCATTTGAGATCCAAATAGATGCAAGCAATTATCCAACGGGAGAAGTCTTGTTGCAACATGGTAAGCCCATTTGTTTTCATTATGAAACTTTTAACAGTGCGGTGATTAACTATCCTACTTATGATAAGGAGTTGTATTCTTTGGTGCAAAGTGTGAAAAAATGGAAACATTATTTGTTGGGAAAATAAACTATCATTCACACAGATCATCAACCATTGCAATACTTACAATCACAAACGAAGTTGCAACAAACAAGGCACTTCAGATGGATGGGTTTTCTACAACAGTTCCACTTGGTTTTAAGGTATAAAAGGGCATTTATAACAAAGTTTATGATATTCTTTCTAGGCCTATTGTTAGTGTGTTAGTTATTCTTAAGCATAATTCTATCATGCATGAGAGCTATGTTGAAAAATATGCTTTAGATTCTGATTTTAAAGAGGTTTATACAACTTTGTGTCATTCTAACCAAGTTGAGGAATTAGATTACCATGTGCATGATAAGATTTTGTATCATCTTGGTAATCTATGTATTCCATAGAGTGAAAGAGTCAACATCATAAGGGAAGCTCATTCTTCTCTTATTGCTGGCTACTTTGGTGTAGGCAAGACAATGGATAATTTGCAAAGGTATTGCTATTGGCCTAAAATGAATGAAAGTGTTTCAAGATATGTAAGAGGATGTTCTCTATGTGCTACAAGCAAGCCTAGCAATAGAAAGTTGGGTTTGTATACTCCACTTTTGGTTCCTTCTCATCCTTGGGAAACCATTTCCATGGACTTTGTAGGAGGTCTACCTATGTCTAAAAAAAATCATGATTATCTTTATGTTGTGGTTGACCATTTCAGAAAAATGTGTATTTTGATGCCTTGTAAGAAGCAGGTTACAACTAAGCAAATGGCACATATGTTCTTTCAGCATGTTTGGGTACATTTTGGGTTGCCTAAATCCATTATTTCTGATCGAGATTCTCGATTTATTGGGAACTTTTGGTCAAGTTTATGGGCACTCATGGACACCAAGCTGAAAAAGAGCATAACTTTTCATCGAAAAATTGATGGTCAAATAGAAGTGGTTAATAGGACAGTAGTTCATCTTCTTTGTGGTTATTGCAGCAAGCATCCTAAGCTTTGGGATGAGCACCTACACTACATTCAACATGATTACAACTGGGATAAGCACTCTTCAACCCAAACATCTCCATTTGAAGCATGTTTTGGTTATTCTGCTAAATCTCCTTTAGATTTTATCTTTGGTAAATGCATTGTTATCGATGGTCAATATGACATTGATAGGGAAAATAAGGTCATTGAACAAATTTAGTTGGTGCATCAAATGGTACAAGAACAATTGGAAAAGAGCCAAGACAGGTACAAGAAAAGACATGACAAGCATCATGTTGATCACAGTTTCCAAGTTGGAGATGAAGTTTGAATTTACATTAGCAAAAAGAGGCTTAAAGGAGAAGGTTAAAAACTGAAACCAATTAGATATGGACCTATCAAGATTCTTGAAAAGATTGGTAACAATGCCTTCCGTTTGGATTTGCCTCCTTATATGCAAATGTGTGCAGCTATCAATGTTGAGAATTTGAGATTGTATGAGACTCCTTTGATTGATGATCAAGGAGAAAATGTTCATATTCCTTCTATAGATGATTTCTTGCCAGAATATCTTTCAAACCTGCATGAAGACACAATCCTTGATAGGAGGATGAGAAATTCAAAATGAGGGAATGTGGAATAGCTTCGAGTTGGTCTTGAAGGCACAAATACAAGCAAGGCCAACTGGATTGAGGTTGGAAAGGTGAGGGAACTATACCCTCATCTTCAGATAGACTGGAAGTAGTCTTTTGGAGGTCCTAAAGCTTCCCAATGGGGAGGAGTGATCTAGGGGATCACATTTTGCTCAAAAAATCAATTTCTCGAAATTTATTCAAAATGGACATGTGCGTAGGCCTCGTCCTTACGATCACAACACAACTTGAACAGGTTCAAACAGACATCGTATGAGTGAGATATCATGTTCTGTCCATTTTTCCAAATAAGCAAAATTTTGTTGACTGTACATTCTGTATATTACTGACATGGCATGGTACAGTCCCACAAATGGCAGGTGATGTGGACTGGCCACTGTGCAGAGGTGTTGATTTGGTAGGTTGATTGGACAGGCTATGTGGCAAGGTACGTGGACTAGTGGATTGTTGACACGTGTCATTTATTTGGAAAGTGATATGGTGTCACGTGGCCCAGTCGTGAGCTGCCACATGGCACCCATCCAGTTTATAAAAGGTTGTGAAGTTTGTGGGGTTTAAACCTCCAACCTCGTAGGAATGTGGCATAGCTCTAACATAGGTCGGGCTACCAACCCGCCTATGGGTATTTCTTAACCATATATGACATTATATGTATTTGAATTGAATTATGGGTTATGTTTGCGAAGAAAATGGTCGGGGCTTAGCCCCAACCCCCAGTCCATATCACAGCACACAACCATTACATAGAACCTATGGCGTGGAAAGGAGTTGGCCCTTCATGTTAACACTGAAAGGCATGGGAATAATTCCATATGGCCACCCCATATAACAGTTGGTGCGGGAACCGGAAGGTGTAGATACTAGCCCATGTGTCTTACCATAAGACCATTCCATTTCAAAACACTATCTGACGGGGGCCAGGATAGGCGATGGGACATGGCCATATGCCCCCATGTTACCAACAACTTCGCTCTAAGGGGCACTAATCGCACTTATTGTTCGATAGTTTGCGACAGATTGTGGGATGCACGTGGTGTTGAGTTTTTGGCCTGGTAACACTGGGGGAGCCGAGTTAGTCACACACAAGTGTGAATTGGAGAAGCAGAGACAACAAGATTAAAGGGGAAATTTTCCAGGAAGATAACTTCATTTTTTGGCCAAACCAGGTGTAGAAAGAGCCCAACTAGGGGTTTCTGGAGCCATTTGAGCCATCTATTTGGCATTTTGAGCACTGCAAAGCACTGTTTTTAGCACTTTGAGAAAATAATATAAAAGATCCATTGGAAGCTGGACTAGGAGATGTAGCCCAAGAGAGGGGTGAACTCCTTTATCATTGGTGTGTTATGTGTTTATTGATGTTTTTTATTTGCTAGTTATTATGTGCATCTTAAGTGTGAAAAATCTCTAGTTTATGTGTTTGCAAATTGATCATTTTTCCTAAGAACACATAATTAACACTTACAAATATTTTAAAAGATACAAGTCTTCTTCATTTTTAGATCACATATGTTTAATGATTATTTCAATTATGGATTTTATGTATATGAGTTATTGATGTTATCCTTGTCAGTGGATGAAGGCATGATGACACTTGCTAATCCGACTCACATATGGAGTAAAGGGGTCATACACATATATCAGATGGAAGAGGGAAATGTGTGGCATCGTCCCTGTCACAGCCTACTAGCATTTCCACCATGACCTGAAACTGAAGGTTAATGATTACCTTGTTCCTGAGAGGTTCACGATGTCATGAGGGAATACTGAGACAGTCACTCACGAGGATTTATGAGGGGTGCGCAATAAGGCATATTCCTTATTCCTTAGTAATCCCTAAGTTTCACACAAGGTCGACAAGTGGAGTATTGACTCCAAGCGTCATACAACTTCCAAAATAAGTCTAATGGATAGTGGCACCCTTGGAGCATGTAGATGTGTCTTGAAGGGCACATCGCATAAATAAATTAATGAGTAAATAGAAAACTAGAAGATTGTAGAGAATAAAACAATTACTTTGAAACTGATAGAACAAAGATTTTGAATTTAAATAATTTTACTTTAATTTATGAAAGGGAACAAAATAAATCAAGGTCTAAAATAATTAGGTCTAAATGAATTTATATTAAGGGGTGTTAAATAAAAATCATATACTAAACAAAATTATTATAAGGAGAATAAAATATTATGGCATGTGCACATTGTGTGCATCAAAGTTAATAAAAGAAATTTTAATTAAAAGAAGTTTTTTTCACGAAAGAAGGGGTAGTCAACATAGATTTAGAATCCTAAGTCAATATAAACTCTAAAGCCTACTAAGAGAAGATTCTTAATCAAACTCCAACTGCAAATTAGTTAGGAGACACGATAAAAGAGAAATTGGGGAACTAAGGGACAACTAGGAGAAAATATAGGAACTAATTTTGGGTGTGAGGGAATTTGATTTTTTTATTTTAAATAAAAGAAGTATAAACATGTGCAACTTGGGGAAAATGTGACATGTGTTGGGGGTGAATAATCTTTAATTTAATTATTAAAAATTAGTTAATATTGCATGAGAAGACAAGTGTCAAACCAATTGTTTTTATAAAAACAAGGAAAGGAAGAAGGAGAGACACCCTATTGTTGGATGAATGAAATGTTGTTCAAATTTCTATTGACTAAGTTTACTTGTGTGAGTTGGGCTTCAAGCTTGTGCAAGAGGTGGAAGCTCTCCTTGCGAGGGAAAGATTGACCTAGTTTTATCTGAATTTTCATGTGTGGCCCCTTTGCGGCTCGGGGGGCTAGCGGGAAGAAGAGTACCCTTAGCGTTGGTTGAGATGCACTGGTAAAGTCCTCTTATTAGCATTCAAAGAAGGACATTGCACAAGTTTCCAGATGGAGGATTATCTTCATACTTCAACCATCTTTTGGTCACAGTGTTTTGTTAGTTACTTTATTGTGTAAACAAATGTAATTTTTGTATACAATTATGTATAAGAGAATGCTTGGGATAATGGAATACTAATTCTTCTATTATGTGTACATGTTCCTAGTTACGGTTGACATAGTTGAAAGTATATAATTGGTAATAATTTATTAGATTAAATTTTGTGAAGGAGAACCTTGTATATTTTATTTCTAGAACTTATGATTCAATATAGATTTAAAGAAAATATAAATAG
This sequence comes from Picea sitchensis, assembly GCA_010110895.2. Taxonomy (NCBI): domain Eukaryota; kingdom Viridiplantae; phylum Streptophyta; class Pinopsida; order Pinales; family Pinaceae; genus Picea; species Picea sitchensis. The sequence goes on from SNQJ01S0004527.1 coordinate 123,184, forward strand.
ACTCATCGATAATGAACACCCTTAATTGTGAATGTGTAGACTGATTCAGTCGTATCATCTAAAAAATTTATTGACATTTTATTTTATACGTAAGGTCACTACCAAGAAAAAAAAAATGCTTGTTGACTTGAGCCGGAGTAGAGTCAGTACCCATATCCTATTGCCTTATTATATCCACTCAGATAGTTGTATTTCTAGCTTCGGTTCCAATAAGTAAAGTGTTTTTGATAGCGCATCAGTTAGTAATGATAAAAAAAAAAACTTTGTTCAAGGTGTCGCTCTCATCAGTCCCCATGTTCCTCACATGTTGGACCTTGGTGATCAGCCCTTGCCAAACAATCATCCTATTTCATATCTTCCATCACAATATCGGGTCCGATATCCATGTAATCATTTTCATTACGTGTGCATTAATGAAATGATTTAAATCCTTAGATATAGTATTTATATATATAGGAAATTTTTATAACCGACCTTTCGATGTATTCACTTGCATATTGATGTTAAACTACTTGGGAGGGGGGGTGAATATAAACTTAGTATTGACTAATTGAACCCTACGCCTAACAATGTCCAACCCTTAAGAGATTTGGTGATATGCTTTGTATTCTTGCTATTATCGTGTATCACTTTATATACATGCTTATGGTTTTGATTTAGAAGCGAACATTTTAAAATTACTCTATGACCATTGATCAAATTTCATATCCTTGAAACTGCTTATTTATTGTTGTTTATCTACTAGTGGGTCATTATGAAATTGAGTAATGAGATGTTAAACTAACTAATTAAATTGATGTTGATTTTTGTTGATAATTTTGTTCATTTGAGAATTGCAAGTTAGCATATGATCTTTATGCATAAATTTTAACATTATTGTATTGATTATCCTTGTTGATCTATTGGACTTGTAATCGCCAATGATTGCATGTTTTCAAGTTGAATTTAATTGTAAAAATTGTTTCTGCTTTTATCAATTTACCTTGGTTAATAATAATTATCGTTTCTTTGTTATGTTCTTCCATACTTGATGTATTAAGATGATTGTTACACGCCATTTCATGTGAGATAAACAAGTCAAAATTTATATGAATGTCTTATTGCTACATTTGATAGAATCACTAGATCACGTTAGAATACATTTAGTTCTTGACACATGGAATTGCATTTTTATGTAGGTGACTATATAATTGTCGCATGAATTATATATATACCTTGCAAGTTTTTCTATGATATGTAAAAAAAATTATATTTTTGTACCTACTTACTTATAAATGTTTTAATTACAAGGAGGAGTGTTACATATGGTATCAAATCATGGTTCTACTCTGTGACAAAATACTAGTTACCACTTCCATTGCAATTTTGTTTAAATTATGATATATCACTCATATCATTTGAAATTGTTTTATGCAGGTATCATGGTTAGAGGACTGAGAATGAGTATACATTGGGGTGTAGGAGGAAGAGGTATGCCTCTTCCAAGCACATCTAGACCTAGAAAGACGACAATGCAAGATTTGGGCAAGGACCATAGGATTCATGCAGCGATGAATAACTGCTAGGACGAGCATCAGTCCACAGTGCTCGAGACTTCAGGTATGATAGCATATCAACAATTTTATTTTTTGATAGATCTAGGAGATACTGAGAGTTTTATATCTAGTGTTGCACTTAAAAGAATTAAGGTGAAGGTAGTCGAACAAGATGATTTTAGATATGTAGAAATGGCATCTGGTGCCAAGAAAAAAGTTGGAGGAAAGGTTAAGGATTGTAGCATTAACATGGGTGATTTCATCGCAAATGTAAAACTTTATGTCACAACCTTGGGATCCTACGACATTGTGATTGGAATGGATTGGTTAGAATCGCACGATGCCATACTTAACTACAATACTTAGAGATTAAGGTTAATTGATGATTTGGGACAGAGTAGAGTAATTGTAGGAAGAAACCAAGGAGTATCGCTAAGATTTATTTCTTCCCTGCAATTACAAAGAAACATGTGCAAGGGATGTAAGTTGTATGCCATTTTAGTGCTTAATGAAAAAGGTGATGCGGAAATATTGGAAGACTTTCCAGTAGTACTGAAGTTTGTCGATGTTTTTCTTGAAGAACTACCGAGTTTACCACCAAATAGAGAATTGGAATTTACTATAAATCTAAAACCTAGAATAGAACCAATTGCTAGAATGACATTTCATATGTTGACACCTGAATTGCAAGAGTTAAATATGCAATTGAAGGAGTTATTGGATTTAGGACTGATACATTCAAGTGTATCACCATGGGGTGCACTATTTATTTTTGTAAGAAAGAAGGACAGATCGTGGGGGATTTGCATTGACTATCGTCAATTAAACAAGGCCAGGATCAAGAATCAGTACCTGTTACCAAAAATTGATGACTTATTTGACCAAATGAAGGGAGAGACAATGTTTTCAAAAATTGATTTGAGATCGAGGTATCACCAGTTGCGAATCAAAGAGGAAGATATTCTTAAAACAACGTTTAAGACAATATTTGGACATTATGAATTTACTGTGTTACCTTTTGGATTGACAAATGCCCCTGGTGTATTCATGAGTTTAATGAATGGTGTATTCTACGAGTACTTGGAAAAATTTGTATACGTATTTATTGATGATATATTAATTTACTTTCAGACGATAGAAGAACACAATGAACATGTGAGATTAGTTTTGCAGGGTTTAAGAGAAAACAAGTTGTACGAAAATTTGTCGAAGTGTTCTTTCTATTAGACAAGGATTCACTATTTGGGACATATTATTTCTGGAGAAGGTATCGTTGTGGATCCAACGAAGGTAGAGGCTATTATGGAATTTCCAACACCGATGAACATGCAAGAAGTACATATTTTTATGGGATCAACAAGTTATTATCGACGCTTCATCGAAGGATTTTCAAAAATAGCAAATCCAATTACAAAATTGCAAAAGAAGAATAAGAAATGTGTATGAACAGAGAAATGCATTGAATCATTTCAGAAGCTTAAAGAACTATTAACAACAACACCAATACTAAAAGTTATGTATATGGACAAGGAATTCTTTGTATGCACTAACGCATCCAAGGAAGGATTGGGTGGAGTATTAATGCAAGAAGGATGAGTTATCATGTATATTTCAAGGAAACTAAGAAGGAATGAAGAGAATTATGCAACGCGCGATTTGGAATTATTAGCAATTGTTTACACCTTACGAGTTTGGATACATTACCTTATTGGACGAAAATTCAAGTTGAAAACTGATCATAGTGGATTGCAACACATTTTTACTCAGAGTGACTTGAACACGCGACAAAGACATTGGTCAAAAATTTTAAGTGAGTATGATTTTGAGATCACATACATTAAAGGAATATTTAACAGAGTAGCAGATGCGTTGATTCGAAGACCACGCATTTTCTCAGTAATACCTCTAAAGAAAAATCTTTGAGAAAATATTCTAGCATTACAAATTGAGGATGACTGGTAAAAGGAAGTAAAATACAATATCAAACCAGATAACATGATGATACCTAGATATGAGAGATATTCTTTGGACAATGATAGACTAATAATGTATAATGGCAGAATTTATGTACCACCAAATGATGAATTGAGAATGTTGATTTTGAACGAATCCCATCAAGCTATGTATATGGCTCATCCTAGAGTCACGAAGATGAATGCATATCTTAAACCACTACTCTTTTGGAAAGGAATGAAAACTGATATACTTAACTATGTGGCGATATGCCTAGAATGTCAGCAAATCAAGGTTGAACATAGACATCTAGCTGGATTATTACAACCACATGTGATTCCTGAATCGAAATGGGAAGCTATATTGATGGATTTTATTGTTGGATTTCCATTGACGGGAAGGAGACACAATTCATTTTTTTAGTCGTCGACACTTTGACGAAGAGTGCACATTTTATCCCAGTTTGTACGACATATCAAGCACCAGACATAGTTATAATTTGTGTTAATGAAATTGTAATATTTCATGGTGTACCAAGGAAGATAATATATGATCTAATGATGATTACAGCTAATGTGAGACATTCTCCAGCTTACAAACCTGTGAGATGTGGATCATTGCAGCTATGTGATACTTTCTCCAGCTTACAAACCTGAGAGAAAGCCCATGAGAAGGGTACGTGGTTCCTATCTAAGACATATTTGTTACGTATAGGTGACCTCCTCCATTCAGAGATTTGAGAACAACTCCAGATGATTACCCTGTGGGAAATGTGATCTACTGAGTTGGGCGTGCCTATAGCTGAGCACAAGGTGAACGTGTGAAATCCAAAAGTGTTGGGTGCATCATCATGAGAATAGAAATGAAGATGATGTATTAGCCTCCTCTGAGAATAAAATTTGACGATAAATTCCAGATGAATCTCATGTGTAATGCAGTGGGAAAGAATATCTATTGAGTGGACATGCATGTGGACGAGCATAGGTGAATGTGTGATGAAGTGGTTCTTTTGTGTAATGCAATGAGCCAGAGATATGGATGTGCCCCTAGT
>SNQJ01S0004527.1:127732-168565 GCA_010110895.2 Picea sitchensis
ACATTGTCCTTGAAGAAGAGATATTATTTCAAAGATCTAGAGAATCTGAGATGGATATTAACAGTGAGACAATACCTTCTCCCCCTTCAGAAATTCAGAGGGAGACAAACATTATTCCAGTCGATCTAGTTGCTCCAGTTGATATGTTCAAAAATATTTCAATAGGGCATAAAATGCCTACCTAGACTCACTCTGCAAGAGGCATAGAAACATACAAGCCTCTCAAGGCACATCCTAAGAAAGAAAAAGAGTTTTTCGAGCTATCCTTCAGTCATGAGCCACTTCATTGATGTTGAGCCTCCTTGTCTTAGAGAAGCAAGATGGGAACATGTATTGAAAGATGCCATAACAGAAGAATACCAGTATATCTTAAAGAATGATGCATAAGATATTATTCAAGGACCAAAAGGTAAGTTTGTCGTAACTTCCAAGTGGATCTATAAGATCAAGAATGCATCTTTTTAGCACTGAAAGTCACCCTCAGATTGCGGGAGAATAAGCCTAGTACCCATCAGAGTTTTTGGTGGATGTTAGTAATATATGAGTGGAGGTCAATGGAAAAAACTCAATATATGAATGATGTTCAACACAGAACTGGACAAGAAATGCAGAGGGAAATGATGGCCACAACTAACTTTAGTCAGTGAATTGAGTTTAAGTGTGAGCAGAGGGAAGACTTAGTAAGAAAGGTGGACAAGACTGCTATGGGAATCAGGCCTTCAAGCAACTTGGAGAAGAAAAACTCAGACTCAAGATCACTCTTAAGTTGAATCTTCAGACACTGAAATATGTTCAAACAACGCAGTCACAACAACACAATGATCAAACCTACATCACCATGAAGATACAACAACTCGATTGGATCCTCCATGTCCAAGCCATTCAGTGTAAGAGGGGAAAAGATCACAAGGAAGCGAACTAAAACTGGTCACGATACCGCTGTAATCAAACCTACATTACAAGATCATAACAACCCTCGACTGGATCCTCCATGCCCGAGTGTTTTAGCATAGTTTTTACAAAGAGATGAAAAGAGGCTGATTTCTATTAATATGAAAGTCTCAAATCCAATACATAACCAGAGAATAGTTCTAGCATCAAAACATTACAAAATAGGGAGCTTTTCTCAACCAATTGATGACCTTAACAAAATATTAAAACTATCTATTTATACTCAGAACAATTTGCCACCACCAAGAGTGTGACCTGGCCACTATAATCAAAGCTTTAAGTCGGTGACTTCTTCTGTCAGGTTGTGCATGTATCCCTTCTATTAGATGCAAGCTCAGATCGGCATGGGTCTATAGGGAAATCTATTCACAGGGGTACCACGGGCTGACGGTTCAGTCCCCACGACCAGACTTTCCATACCTTTTGTTTATGGGGTGAGCCGAGGTTTCAATGACCAAACCTACCCTTCATTTACTGCTTTTCCTCGAAGACTGAACGAGACTTAATGCTCAGGGGTTAGCTCCCCTTCCTATGGCTCCTTCTTCAATGTGACCTAGGGCCATGACTCTACATGAATGCATGTTTGCAGGCACAAACAAGGGTGGTTTGAGAGAAAACATCGTTTTCCCTCGCAATTTACCATGAACCGTCACATGCCCCTTTCTCAAAACAGTCGTTCCAATTGCGGCCCGCCCTTAAAATTTTAAAAATCGCGCACCTTCCAACCCCACAATGGAGCGTGACCATCGATCTTATTGTCTGAGATGAGGCTTCCTAGTCAACGACCCAGCTTTGGCGTTCTTCAGATCGACGAATCAGATTTTCCTTTTTCGAATCGACGGTTGAGATCTGCTTTGTGATTCAGGCTTCCGACTTTTCAAACCTCAAACCTCCTTTGTCTTTTGGTACTTTTATTCAGAGCAAAGGATCTGGATATTCATGGCTCCTACTGATCGACGACTCATATGCGTTTCGGGTCTCTGGGAAAATCAAATATCAAATATCGATTACCTTTTTGTGTTTTTTACCCGCAGGTGTCGATCTATTGACGTGCGTCTACTTCAATCAACAACTATGCTCCTGCTTTGGGACTTTGACCTCTTCAACCAGATCGACGACCCTTCTACTCCCTTCTCAATCAACGATCAAGAGCTACTTCGGGTCTTTGGGATTTTACCCCCTTTTCTTTCCTCCAGAGCTCTAGATCTGGCATCCCGTGTCCATTTGAATAGGACGGTTGAGACTTACTTCAGGCCTTCGACCACTTCGGGACTTTGGGCACTACACTTCGTGCAATTCTGAAACTCTGAATACCCGGGGGGCGCTAATCTGATCCTCACAGGGAGTCTCCACCGTCGCAAAACTGAGCCCGCTTGTTTGTATTTTAAGCCCGAAATGAGTTGCTCTGCATGCTACGCTCAGATGCTTCCTGTGAAGACCATGAACTTGGATGACCTGTTTCCATTGACAACTATATGTGATAACATTTGGCTCCATAGGGGATGACATGCTCCCTGCGAGCTGCCAAGAACAAGTAGTTATGGAGTCATGCTAAAAAAACATCCTACTGAGGATTAAAGGCCGACAAGCACACTATCCTAAAAATGAAAGAAAAATACATGGGATCTAGGAGGAGCTTATGTACATTCCTAGACTAATTGATTTTTACAAAGCACTAAGTGAAAGCAAGCTTCCACCATAGTCATTCAAGCAATTCCCTAGATGCAAATGTGTTTACTCTATCACTGATCAAATAAAAACAATGCAACTGTGACAGAAAAATGATCACGCTTTTCATCTCTCCTCCTAGTGCTGAAGTCAGGATAAAGTTGAGTGGATCCAAGACATGAAGGAAATGAAACTCCATGTACTCCCTTACAGGTTCATAGAGAAAATGAGAAAATCCACTGGGCTGGTGATAGAAAACATACTCTGTCTTACAACTTCTCACACATGGTTGAATGTCTCTGGTAAGCACGAGTGAGTGAACGGTTGATGCAGGTTGACTAATCCCAGGTGATGGTTGCTCATTTGCAGGCTCTGGGAAGGATATGAAATGAACATTTGTTTCTCCCTCTTCTTCTTCATGACTCTCCCAAGGATCAAAATCATAATCATCATAAACAAGAAACATGTGAAAGCTCTACTCTTTGTCTTCTGTAGGCACAGAATGGCGGATTTCCACACAATTGTTTTCCTCAATGTATAAAGGAAAAGGCTTTGTGGTATGCTCTTGGAAATCCTCAAATTCTGAAACATATGATTCTATGTATATAGCCATAGGATCATGAATCGTGTGACAAAATCTTGGTTTCTTTAGAAGACCAGGTTGCTCCTCTGTAAATGCCTCTCTCCTTGCAAATAAAAAACCTCCCTACTCCTTCGAAAACAACTCTCGATCGTTAGCATATGCACTCTCTTTTCCTTGTTGTTGTTCCAACTCTGATTCATAATCACTATCTTCTTGCTCAGAATATGAAATATGTTGACAATCTTCTTCCTTAGGCACATTCATTTTTTCAAGATATGCTTGCATATGAACCCCCTTGCTAGACCTAATGTTCTCTTTGACTTCTTCAACATCTTCAAACAAGTGTCTTAATGATGAATATTTCATCTCTCTTAGGAGAAGGACCAGCTCTGGATGCTGAGCCATGACATAGTACACCATGGCAACAGTCTTTGTGGGTCTGATCTCCATAGGCATACTATGATAAACACTGTAAAACCTCTTGTTGAATACAACCAAGGCTTCATGTTCCCCTCTCCTCAAGGCATTAAACTCAAACTAGTATTGATCAAGGGACTTTTTCTCACCCCAACACTTTAAAAATGCATGGAATAGCTCGGTCCAGAAGTCAATAGAACCGACTTCCAGACATCTAAACCACACAGCAACATCTCCAGACATGGATTGTGAGAACAACCTCATGGCAACATCATCATGAACAATCTCAAACTGATCGACAAAGCTCAAAGGCCTCCAAATTCCTCTCAGCTGTAATATGATCCTCTCCAGAAAATTGAGGAAGATACTCAAAGGAATAACGAGGATAAAGATGAAGGTCATGTGGCAGCCTTAAAGGTTTAAACAACTTATTTCTGACTTTAATTTGAAAAGCAGTGGGATGATCACGAGGATTAACAAGTTAATGGCAAGGCTCAGCAGGAATAACAGAGGGTAACGATATTTGATAAGACTTTGAACTATTTTCAACCTCCTCAGGGCTACAAGGGTGATCAATTTCAAGAGGAGACGTAATACATATCTCACTTTTATGAATAGGCAAGGGTGAAGACACGAGATCGATGTCTACAACAGAAGAAGAGGGCACGTTTTCTTATTCCAAGGATGGATAAATAAAGGAAGGCCTATTATCATTTGAATAGACAAAGCAGAGGATAATCCTCTTTATATGTGAAGGGAAAGAGAGAAATGAGTTGATAAACAAGAACATGATTTCATGAATAAAGCTCATAAATTGATACCTGGTCTTCCCCTTCGGTATGGTCATATTTCTGTCAACAAGATCCTCCCGAGTGGATTCTTCGATTGTGGAGTCGTTAGGTGCAAGTTGCAGTCTTCAATGGTTCTGATGTCTGATTCATCTTCAGAATCAGAATCTCATTGTCGTTCTTACCCAGGGAAATGTCTTCAATTCGTTCCCCAACAATGATGCCAAGAAATGTTATCATTGAATGTCACCCTCATATTGTTGGAGGATAAGACCAGTACCCATCAGAGTTTTTTGGTGGATGTTGGTTTTATATGAGTGGAGGTCAATGGACAAAACTCAATATATGAATGATGTTCAACACAAAACTGGACAAGAAATGCACAAGGAAGTGAGGGCCACAACTAACTTTAGTCATTGAATTGAGTTTAAGTGTGATCAGAGGGAAGAATTAGAAAGAAAGGCGAACAAGAATACTATGGGCATCAGGCCTTCAACCAGCTTGGAGAAGAAAAACTCAGACTCAAGATCACTCTTAATCTCAAGCTTCAGACACTGAAATATGTCCAAACAACACCGTCACAACAACACAATGATCAAACCTACATCGCCATGCAGCTACAACAACTCGACTGGATCCTCCATGCCCGAGCCATTTAGTGTAAGAGGGGAAAATATCACAAGGAAGTTGACTAAAACTAGTCATGATACCGCTACAATCAAACCTACATTACAACAACATAACAACCCTCGACTGGATTTTCCATGCCCGAGTGTTTTAGCACAGTTTTTACAAAGATATGAAAAGAGGATGACTTCTATTAATATGAAAGTCTCAAATCCGATACATAACCAGAGAACAGTTCTGGCATCAAAAAATTACAAAATAGGGAGCTCTGCTCAACCAATTGATGACCTTAACAAAATATTAAAAATATCTATTTATACTTAGAACACTTTGTCACCACCAAGAGTGTGACTTGGCCACTACAATCAAAGATTTGCGTCGGTGACTTATTCTGTCAGACTGTGCATGTTCCCTTCTGTCAGACACGAGCTCAGATCGACATGGGTTTGCATGGAAATATGCTTGCAGGGGTACCACAGGCTAAAGGTTCAGTCCCCATGACCGGACTTTCCATACCTTTTGTTTATGGGGTGAGTCAAGGTTTCAACGACCAAACCTACCCTTGATTTACTTCTTTTCCTCAGAGAATCAATGAGACTTAATGCTAAGGGGTAGCTCCCCTTCCTCTGGCTCCTTCTTCAATGTGACCTAGGACCATGACTCTACGTGAATACGCATTTACAGGCGCGACCAAGGGTGGTTTGAAAGAAAACCACTTTTGTCCCCGCAATTTACCATGAACCACCACGCATCCCTTTCTCAAAACAATGGTTCCAATTGTGGCCCGCCCTTAAAATTTTAAAATGCGCGCACCTTTTGACCCCGCAATGGAGCGTGACCATCGATATTATGGTCTAAGATGAGGCTTCCTAATCAATGAACCAACTGTAGTGTTCTTCAAATCGACGGATTGGATTTTCCTTTTTTGAATCGACGGTCGAGATCTTCTTCGTGATTCGGGCTTCGGAGTTTTCAAACCTCAAAACTTCTTTGTCTTCTGCTTCTTTTATCCGGAGTGAAGGATCTAGCGACGCGTGGCTCCTATTGATCGATAGTTGGGATGCTTTTCGGGTCTTCAGGCTCCGGGAAAATCAAATATCATATCTCGCTTACCTTCTGTGTTTTTTACTTGGAGTTGTCGATCTATTGATGCACGTCCACTTCAATCAACATATCTTCTCCTTCTTCGGGACTTTGACCCCTTCAACTAGATTGTCGACCCTTCTGCTCCCTTCTTGATCAATGATTGAGAGCTACTTCAGGTCTTTAGGATTTTCCCCCCTTTGCTTTCCTCTGGAGCTCTAGATCTAGCGTCACGTGTCCATTTGAATCAGACGGTTGAGACTTACTTTGGGCCTTCGACCACTTCGACACTTCGGCTGCTATACTTCGTGCAATTCTGAAACTATGAATACCCGGGGGCCACTAATCTGATCCTCACAGGGAATTTCCACCATCACAAAACTGAGCCCGCGTGTTTGTATTTTAAGCCTGAAATGAGTTKATATGCATGTTGCGCTCGGATGCTTCCTGTGTAGACCACAAACTTGGATGACCTGCTTCCCTTGACAACTATATGTGATAACACAGCTGATGGAAGTGTCGAGAAATACAAAATGAGATCTATGGCCAGAGGTCTCTTACAAATAGAGGGAGTTGTCTATGATGAGGCACTTGATCTAGTAAGCTCGATACACTTCCATCCGTACTACCATCCATGAGTTGGAAACTATATCAGATAGATAAATTCTTGTTGAGTTTGGATTTCAGCAAGAGTGTTGTTGATCCAAACCTATATCATTATAGTGTTGGTGACGAGAGCCTGATTTTGATGACTTATTTAGAAAGCCTTTTTGTTGGATACAAGTAATCCTTGACTTCTGAATTCGAGATGAAAAATCTGAGTATGATGCACTACTTCTTGGGACAAGAAGTATGACAAAGGACCGATGAGATTTTCCTAAGTCAAGGAAAATATACAGTGAAAATATTAAAGAAGTTCAGTATGAAAAAATGCAAAATCCATCGTGATGAATTTAAAGAAGAATATCGATGATGGTTCAGACGAGATTGATCCACAGCTGATTGGATCATTGATGTATCTGGTTAACACCATACTTGATTCATTCCATGTAGTGAATGTGCTTAGTCATTTCATGAGTCAACCAAGACAGACTCACTGGACAACAACAAAACATGTATTGAGATATATATGAGGCACAATTGGATATGGACTGAGATATGCCTCCAGTGTGAACTTGATTTTGCAGGATATGCCTATTCAGATTGAGCAGAAAGTACAAGTGGACCGGAAGAGCACATCCTGTTGATGTTCTACCGTGATTTTTTCCATGGTTTCCTAATGCAGTAGGAAACAAAACTATGTGGCCTTGAGTACCACAGAGGCAGAGTATATAGCATCGATTGTGTGAAGCAATGTGGCTTCACAAGCTTCTGACATATTTACTTGACCATGATATGGATCCTATGATGATAACCAAGAGTTGTGTAAAGGTCCTTGAGAACCCAGTGTTTCATGATGGATCAAAACATGATGAGATGAAATATCCTTATATCAGAGATATGATGTAGAAAAAAATCGTATACATGCAGTACCTTCCTACACATGAGCAGATTGCAGACACCTTCACCAAACCAACCTGGTGAAGAATGCCTCCCTAGTTGAGAGGGAGTGTTCATGACACCAGCCAAGAAAAAATTCAAAGTACATCTATGTGAGACTTGGCATGATGAAGAATGCCTCCCTAGCTAAGAGGGAGTGTTGATGATTGTAGCTATGTGAGACATTATCCAGCTTACAAACCTGTGAGATGTATATCATTGCAGCTATGTGGGACTTTCTCTAGCTGACAAACCTGAGATAAATCCCCTGAGAAGGGTACGTGATTCCTATCTGAAGCAGAGATGGAACGTAGAGATGACCTCCTCCATTCAGAGAGTGAAGAACTCCATATGATTTTCATGTGGGAAAGGCGATCTGTTGATTAGGACGTGCCTGTGGCTGAGCACAAGGTGAACGTGTGAAATCCAAAAGTGTTGGGTGCATCGTCATGAGAACATAAATGAAGATGATGTATTAACTGCCTTTGAGCAGAAGAGTTGACGAGAAACTCCAGATGACTCTCCTGTGTAATGCAATGGGAAACAAGATCTGTTGAGTGGATGTGCATGTGGACGAGCACATGTGAACATGTGATGAAGTGGTTCTTCTGTGTAATGCAGTGAGCCAAAGATATGGACATCCCTATGGATGTTCCCCTAATGGATGAGCACTAGTGGGTGCATCAAATTCCTTGCTATATTGTTCAAGTGTCAGACTTTCCTGTAACCCTAATTGTAATGTAAAGGGTACAGGTCGGCCCCACCTTAATGTGATTAGTAATAAATGTAAAAGATAATTAATATGGTTAATATTAATTATAATGTTACTTAGAGAGGTCGGCCCTATTGTGCCAATAGACACTTCTGTTGATAGGCTAATTCTAATATAAGTAAAGGTAAATTCCCCATTGAGAAAGCATATATCTTTCATGTGAGTTTGGAAATTTCATCAAGTACACCTTCTTGGGAAAATTCCGCACCTCTCTTGGGCACTAGTCTTCTAGGGTTTGAGCACCCTCTTGTGTGCTAGTTTTTCTCGGTGGTGAAGGTCTTTCTCTTGAATAATATAGCAAAGGATTTGGTTGGGTTTTATTCCCTTGTTGAGAAGGGTTTCCCAGGATACTTCTTATGTTCTTGTGCATGGTGTTTCTTCTTGTGATCTTGGTTGCTACAACATTATTATTTATGGTTAAGTGAAATGCTAAAAAATGGAATGAACTTCATGCTTAACCTAGCTTATGAAAAATCAACACGATCAAGGATTGGTATTCACTCGACGTTTTTGGACTAGTTTCCGAGAGGATTTTGGAACGCAATTGAATTTTAGTACAACATATCACCCTGAAATAGATGGAAAAACTGAAAGAACAAATCCAAATCTAAAGGATATGCTTCGAATGTATGTGATGGATCAACATAAATGGTGGGAAGATTTTTTTCTATTGGTAGGATTTGCGTACAACAACAATTATCAGAGCACGATAAGGATTAAGGATGGCACCTATTGAGATTTTATACRGATGACTGTGTAGGACACCTTTAAGTTGGGATCGACTAGAGGATAGGGTCCTGGTGGGACTAGAAGTGATTCAGGAGATGGAATATTAGATGCAATCCATAAGGAAAAGGATTGAGGAAGCGTAAGACCGACAAAAGAGTTATGCATATGTGCATCGTATTGACTGTAGTTATGAGGTTGATGATAAAGTGTTTTTGTGGGTGAAGCCACATAAGAATTCGATAAAGGGAGATAAATTTTCTCCATGGTTTGTGGGACCTTTCGAAGTTGTAGAAAGGAAAGGACCCATGTCTTATCAACTAGCCTTACCTGATTCTTTGAGACGTATGCACGATGTGTTTCATGTATCATTTTTGTGTCATTATATTTCATATATGTCACATGTTATTGACTTGTGTTCATTGCAGGTATCGAACGAGGGTGCTCTCATAGCAGATCCAATCTGCATACTGGACCAACCCACTCAAAAGATATGATGTTGAATAGTCGATCAGGTCAAGGTCTAGTGGGACAGTTACAGTCCACATTCTGCTACTTGGGAGGACGCATATGAGATGTGTCAGCAATTTCCTTATTTATTTTGATAGTTTGATAGATAGATTAGTATCATTTATATTTATTTCTTTCATTGTTAAATTGTACAAACTTCGGGATGAAGTTTAAAACAAGAGGGGGTGTATGTAACATCTAGTTCCACTAATCACATTTGAGACATTGACTTATTCTTTGAGGACATGGTACATGGTACATTGTGATTATCAATTTGGTTTATATGTTTATGCTGTGATTGAGTATTGAAATTGATATATTATTTATATTGATGTATAGAATTGACATGTATTATGATGAGGTTTCCTTAGTGTGCAAGAAACTTGGCATGAGGAGGATGTTGATGAGATCGTTAGACTTCCATGGACTTCGGATTGAGTAAGGGAGTGAACTATTGACTTTGATTATGAGTACTTGATTTATTACGCATATGTTATATGATGATTTCGATTATGGATTTTATGTCTATGAGTTATTGATGTTATCCTTGTGAGTGGATGCAGGAATGATGATGCCTGTTAATCCGAGTCACATATGGAGTAAAGGGGTCATACAAAGATATTAGATGGAAGAGGGGAAGGTGTGGCAACGTCCATGTCACGACCTACTAGCCCTCCCACCGTGACATGAAACTAAAGGTTAATGACTACCTTGTTCCTTAGAGGTTCACGATGTCGTGAGGGCATACTGAGACAGACGCTCACGAGGATTTTTTAGGGGCACGCAATAAGGCAGATTCATTATTCCTGAGTAAGCCCTTAGTCTCACACAAGGTCGACAAGTGGAGTATTGAATCCAAGAGTCAGACAACTTCCAAACTAAGTCTAATGGCGAGTGACACCCTTGGAGCACATAGGTGCGTCTTGAAGGGCATGTCGCATGAATAAATTAATGAGTAAATAGAAAACTAAAAGACCATAGAGAATAAAACAATTACTTTGAAACTGATAGAAAAGAGATTTTCAATTTAAATAATTTTACTTTAATTTATGAAAGGGAACACAATAAATCAAGGTCTAAAATGGTTAGGTCTAAATGAATTTATATTAAGGGGTATTAAGGAAAAATCTTAGACTAAACAAAATTATTATTAGGAGACTAAAATATTATGGCATGCGCACATTGTGTGCATAAAAATCAATAAAATAAATTTTAATTAAAAGAAATTGTTTTCATGAGAGAAGGGGTAGTCAACATAGATTTAGACTCCTAAGTCAATCTAAACTCTAAAGCCTACTAAAAGAAGAGTCTTAATCAAACTCCAACTGCAAATTAGTTAGGAGACAGAATAAAAGAGAAATTTGGGAACTAAGCGACCACTAGGAGAAAATATATGAACTAATTGTGGGTATGAGGGAATTTGCTTATTTTATTTAAAATAAAATAAGTATAAACATGTACAACTTGGGGAAAATGTGGCATGTGTTGGGGTGAATAATCTTTAATTTAATTATTAAAAATTATCTAATATTGCATGAGAAGAAAAATGTCAAACCAAAGAATTTTATAAAACCAAGGAAAGGAAGAAGAAGAGACACCCTATTGTTGGATGAATGAAATGTTGTTGAAATTTCTATTGACTAAGTTTACTTATGTGAGTTGGGCTTTAAGCTTGTGCAAGAGGTGGAAGCTCTCCTTGTGAGGGCAAGCTTGAGCTAGTTTTGTCTGAATTTATGTGTGTGGCCCCTTTACAGCTTGGGGGGATAAGAGGGAAGAAGAGTACCCCTAGCGTTGGCTGGGAGATACCGGTGAAGTCGTCTTGTTTATCATTTGAAAAAGGAAATTGCACAAGTTTCTATACTGAGGATTATATTCATACTTAAACCATATTTTGGTCACGGTATTTTGTTAGTTACTTTATTGTGTAAACAAATGTAATTTTTGCATACAATTATGTATAGGAGAATGCTTGGGCTAATGGAATACTAATTTTTCTATTATGTGTACATGTTCCTAGTTACGATTGACATAGTTGAAAGTATTTATCTAGTAATAATTTATTAGATTAAATTCTGTGAAGGAAAACCTTGTATATTTCATTTCCCAAACTTATGATTCAATATAAATTTAAAGAAAATATAAATAGACTCATCGATAATGAGCACCCTTAATTGAAAATGTACATGCTGATTCAGTCGTATCATCTAAACATTTTATTGACATTTCCTTTTAGACATAAGGTCAATACCAAAAAAAATCTCTTGTTGACTTGAGCCAGAGTAGAGTCATACCCATATCCTACTGCCTTATTAGTCCCCACCAAGGGAATATATCAATGAGTTTACTATTGATTTGACATCAATTTGCCTTGTATTTTAAATTTATATGTGTAGTGTAATGTTTAACTTAATAAAACAAATATATATTTTTTGATATAATAAAAAATATTTGTTTTTCTCATTTCTCATTGGTTGATATATTCCAAGTCTTATTGTTGCCTTCACGTATTTCAATATTTGAAATTAATTACATAATCAATAAACTTGGTTATAAGTACCTAGTACCTTTTATATAAAAAATTTAAAAAAAAAAAGTAAAAATGTCATGTGTTCTCTCACTATTACTATCCATTTGTTTCATTATTATTTCATTTCAATAAACTTGGTTATAAGTACCTAGTACCTTTTATATCAAAAATTAAGGAAAAAAAAAATGTCATGTGTTCTCTCATTATTACTATCCATTTATTTCATTATTATTGCATTTATGCTTTTCTCTTATCATTAATACAAAGTGTACTCCTACTAGATTAATACAAAATGATATACATATAATTATGTATGATGACATATGTGTAATTTATTTTTAATAGTAATTTTGAATTTCTTTTTAAATGAAAATAAATTAGTAAAAATATAGTTAAAGATGAAAAAAAATGATATAGACAACTTATATATATCTTTCCCTTTTAATAATGATTTTGAATTTTTCTTTAATAAAGATAAATAATAATTATAGCAAATTGGCAATGGTTTTATAGTAAATTGACAATTGTTGGAACACTCTAACTAGTTCAATGATCCCATCTAGGTACACTCTATTCCCAAATTTACTTGACAGGGACTAAGCTGTCATGCAACCCTTGTTATATCCACTCTGGATAGTTGTATTTCCAGCTTCGGTTCCAATAAGTAAAATGTTTTTGATAGCGCATCAGTTAGTAATGATCAAAAATTTTCTTCAAGGCTTAAACAACGTCGCTCTCACCAGTCCCCATGTTCCTCACATGTTGGACCTTGGAAATCAACCCTTGCCAAACAATCATCCTATTTCAGAGGTTCCATCACGATATCGGGTCCGATATCCATCAACATGGTTAATGCTTGATTGGACCCGATCCATTTTTAAATTTATAGCTATCACTCGTCAATTGTATGCCATGTTCAAATAGAAATAAAATATCCTTAATTGGTCGTGTAAACAATTGTTGATAAATAATAGATGTTGAGCTATATATATATATATATCTATATATATATATATATATATATATATATATATATATATATATATATACGCAAGCAACATAAATGAAAAGTTAGTTCATTGTTTATTTAGTTTAGGTTCGGTGATGATTAACCAATAGAGAAAAATGTACTTCTTATGTATATATTTATATACCAAAATCAATTGGTATTAGTTCAATGATTGAAGTAGAAAAGTGAAAATATATTCCATGTCAAGTTTTAGTTACACCTGTGGAATTGAAAATTGGTGAATTTTGATTTCTTAAAGTGTAACCAATGTTGCATGCAGCATAGTCCCTGTCATGCAAGAAAATTCGAAGCTATGCAAAATATGTGTAACATAAAGAGATTTTATCCTTTGTTTTTAAGTTCATTGCAGGATAATGTACATTAAATGATCCTCGTTAAATGCACCTGCCATGCAAACAAATTCAAAGCTATGAAAAATCTATGTAACATAAAGAGATTTTATCCCTTGTTCTATAAGTTCATTGCACGATAATATAATGTTAAATGCTCTTCGTTGTAATGCATTGGGTAAGTGAAACTGCATTTTCACACATTTTGTTGATGGAATTAGTCAATCCAAAGCCTAGAGTTGGATGAGACAATAATCATACGCCCAGATAGAGGGTATACAGTATACAGAAGCACACCAACAAGCATTCACCATTCAGCTCCTTTCAGTGGTTTTGATTAGAAAGCTCCATTCACCACAATTATCTAAACATCACATAACAAACTGATAATGGTCCGACATCACGAATCCCTCGATAATGGGAGACACCACAAATCCCTAAAATGTAAATGGAGTAAGACTGGCATAAATTTTGTTTTGTCAAATTCCATGCCTCCTTAATTAACATTGAAACTGGAAAAAGAGAAACGTGTTTGGCTATTGTTACTCGCACGTGAAGCCTTAATACCATAGGAATATATGTGGAAATTGTTCATTGCATATTCTGTTGTACCCAAACATCCTTGCAGATGCAAAGAGATGAGGCAGTAGCCTCTGATTACGACATGTCGAGCTTGAAATAGAATATCCCTTGCTTTCCGACCTAATTAAGTGTATTCTTTCTAAATCTCTTTAAGACTTGGAAGGTTAACCTTTTGCTTACATCTAAGAAAAATAAATTATTAACTAATTGAAAACAACTTTAGTTCTTATAGTTACACCAAGAACAATTATATATATATATATATATATATATGACACTAATTATCCATAAAATGATAATTATGAATAACAAATAATTTTCATATATCTTTTATATATAAGTTTATTGTTTTGATGGATATATACGTAACATCTAAATATTTAGACATACAATATTTCAATATTATGATTATCTATCACATTTATATGGAATATTCGATTGTTGGTAGAGAGAAGTGTAAAGATGATCGTTAGAATAATCACATATATGACAAAATAATCACACGCATATACGAGTTTCCTCTGCTTAGTTGGAGTGTTGGAATATATATATATATATATATATATATATTCCAACACCAAATCCCAATGTTAAAACAGAGTTGAACATAACAGTTGTAAGGAGATGTATATATGCCAACACCGAATCCCAATGGTAAAACAGAGTTGAATATAATAGTTGTAAGGAGATGTATATATCAATTGAATTCCAATGCTAAAACAAAGTTGAACATAACAATTGTAAAGAGGTGTATATATCAAATCTAGTTGGGATCATAATGTGACATGTATTACCTAAAATTTTGACTTGAGATATTTGAGAATCAACAACATTGGGAGCAAAAACAAAGCAATAAATCCTTATTTATTGATATTTTTGCATATATTGTTGATATATATGCAATCAATTGATGAATTTATTGATATATTTTGTATATATTGTTGATATATATGCAATCAATTGATGAATCAGTTGATATATATTGATATATTTTGTAGATATTGTTATATATGTGAAATCAGTTGATGATAGTGCAGGGAAAATGTATTTCCACATACAAGTCAAATTATAATCTCGGTGAAATACTTCAAGATACTGCAACATATCTCTCAGCCTGTACAGCATAATAGTTTTCATAAAAATCCTCTCGCCACCCATGACTGTGTATATGTCTGTGATGTGACGATATATAAAGCATGTACAACATGATAGTTTCCATAAAAAACCTATCTCCACATGCGACTGCATATATATTTGTGATGTGACAACATATAAATCCATTGAATAGGGAATTTAGCCAAAAACTCCCTCCCACCGATCAACTTCACGATGAGTCACAACCCATGTGTTAGTGGGGATCTATGGGTCATTTTTGTTTCATGGTTTTCCGTTAGTCTGCGTATACACCCGGGTGTGGTCAATGTGCCTCATCGCACCCTCTCATTAACGAAGTAATTGATATATCTATGATGGATAGACAATGAATATATGTACAAGCCTACCAAACTGAAACTACTTGCCATCCATAGAAACAAATTTTAAAAATAATTGTATCTTCCATTATGATAGAAGATAACTCATGCATTGATGTTTGCAAAATTGTCTCCTACATTTTGTGGATTTTGTATCTTCACTTTTGCTCTAGTTTTCCCAAAATCCAAGAAATGGAACCATGTCATTAATTTCTCATTGACGAAGTAGTTATTGATATATCTATTTCTCATTGATGAAGTAGTTATTGATATATCTATAACAAATAGACAATGAATATATGGACAAGCCTGCCAAATTGTTGTCGACAGATCAAACCAATGCATGAGTAGTTGCCAACAAAGAACTAATTCACTGACAAAGCATTGGTGAATGGTTTTAATTCACTGACCCATGATTTAACATTTACTATTGGCATTTACTCTTGGAATCGACTGATCGAGTAGCGACATTGAATCCACACCTGGATGTCTTCCTTGGCCAAGTGGCTAGCCATTTCTAACATATGTCCTGGGAATAAATCCATTTTGTGGGAACTCAAGCAAGGCCCCTCGGTATTCACGTTCTTGTCCCCCTCTATATATTCAAAATCGTTGCAGGTTAATGCTGGTTACTAGGTCTTCCTAGCAGAGAAAGATCATTAAGTTTGGGATATTGTTATTTCTTCTATTCCTAACAATGACAGAAATAGAAGCATCGACCAGAAAATACACAGAGGCACTGGACTATTCTTCCCCTGGCAATACCAATCACGACTATAAAGATGCCCTCTCAAAGAGCACTCTCTTCTTCGAGGGGTAGCAATCTGGTATTCTTCCACCTAATCAGAGATTGACATGGAGGAAAGATTCAGCCCTCAAAGACAGATCTGATCAGAATGTATGTATTATTGCTAAGCACACAAAAGTAATTGCTTCATATTTTCATCTAAACCCACCATTGAGCTTCAAACCGAACTAATAACTCGAGTGAATGCAGGTTGATTTGGTTGGAGGATATTAAAATGTTGGTGATAACATAAAATTTGGGTTTCCAATGGCTTTTACTATTACAATGTTAGCCTGAAGTGTGTTGGAGTTAGGCGATTTAATGAGCGAGGAGCTTGAAAATTCCAAATATACGATTCTTTGGGCTACCGATTATATCCTAAAAGCTACTGCTCATTCGAACAAAATATTCATGCAGGTATGATCGAATGAAAATTATAGTCTGCCCCATTAAACCCAAACATTCATAAAGATCTAACTAACATCCTACAAACTGAATGAATACTTACAGAAATGCTTATTGTTTTGTGTTTGCTAAGGTGGGTAATCCCAACACTGATCACAATTGTTGGGAGAGACCAGAAGACATGGACACATATCGCACCATTCACAGCATCGACACCCAAAATGACATGGACACATATCACACCGTTTACAGCATCGATGCCCAAAGGTCGATGGTCTGATGTCACTAGTGAAACTGCTACAGCAATGGTCATCACGTCCATAGTCTTCCTATCATCTGACTTCACTTATTCGCAACGTCTATTTGAAACTACAACTCAGGTCAGGAAAATATCATTACAGAATTATTTCAATGTACTTTGGTTCCTATTTGAATAAATGGATAGTGAATTTTACCACACTTATTAACCCATTCTATTTTTCCTGCATATCTCTTTGAATTTGCAAACAGATATAGAGGAGCTTATAGTGACAACCTCAAGTTAGGATCTTTCCTAATGACCTCAATTGCATGGGCTATGGGTGTTGGATAAGGCAAGGAAAAAGACAACGCAACTGATGGGACTGGGATCTTCCCTTCGAACTTGAACTCAATATCCATCTACATCTTTATTTGTTTCTGGATGTTTAAGTAAGTGATTAAGCTTTTGATTCTGTTCCAGATGTTCCATAGTCTCCACCTCCCTCCTCGATAGTATCAATGAATGAATTCGAAATCGATTTCGGATATGAGAATTGTGTAGCTCCTAGCAGTCTCAGTGGCAGAGTATTCAGGCGCAGCAAGGAGTTTATCCCGTAGTGAAGGTAAAGGAGGATCCCAAATTACATGAGCAATGGGTCTTACATGTAAGGGATCGCGTACCCATGCTCATACTACTACAATTGTTGGATTGAAATAAACAACATCAATGACAGCACCTCGGCCAACGTACCTTATAGTAGTAAAGGAACCAACACCGAAGAAGTAAGGGTCCAAGTGCCTGTGGCAGGAAGGAGCTTATGTAACATGGGGGCATGCGTGTATGGGTTTTTGGGGGCCTGTGTGTGCATGCATGCAGAAGGAAGAGCAAGTGGTGGATATCATGCATAAGGAAGAGAATGCGATGGACACGTTGGTCATGTTTTTCTTACATGAAAATTTGGGTGCAGTAGGAGCAAGTGGAATTTGGCGAGAGGTGAAATATGGACACGCTGGCCATGTTTATCAGACATTGAAATTTGGGTGCAGTAGGAGCAAGAGGAATTTGGTGAGAGGTGAAATTTGGGTGCAGTAGAATCATTAATGCTAAGTGTTAATGTATTGAACTTAGGTTACGAAACAATGAAGAAACGTAGGTTACTAAACAATGAAGAGAATGAAGAAATTTCATATTTCACATTATCCTCAAAAAGTTAGGATAGGATATGAAACAAATACATTGGGAGGAGGGAAGCCTCCAATTTTTACAACCAATAAGATTGCACATAAATAATTTTTTACAATTTATTTAATAAAAAACATTACCAACCATGCTAGAAACTTAGGGATATAAGAATTGTATTAAAAGTCAAACCTAAACTAATAGTCATTCAACGTCGAATTGAATGCCAGAGTCCTGCTTGCCTTCGGCAGGGACTAATAACTTAAACACAACCTTAATGGTATGCATTATAAATTAGTGCGCAAGTTGCGCAATCATGTAAAAGTCAGAGTTTGATAGCACCTTACTTTATTTTACTTACTGAATGGACCTTTGTTGATTATCTTGTGACTAGCTTGGTTAATGTTAATAATTTGAAATTACTTGTGCATTAATGAAATTATTTAAATCCTTAGATATAGTATTTATATATATAGGAAATTTTATAACCGACCTTTCGATGTATTCTCTTGCATATTGATGCTTAACTACTGGGGGGTGAATATAAACTTAGTATTGACTAATTGAACCCTACGCCTAACAATGTCCAACCCTTAAGAGATTTGGTGATATGCTTTGTATTCTTGATATTATCGTGTATCACTTTATATACATGCTTATGGTTTTGATTTAGAAGAGAACATTTTAAAATTACTCTATGACCATTGATCAAATTTCATATCCTTGAAACTGCTTATTTATTGTTGTTTATCTACTAGTGGGTCGTTATGAAATTGATTAATGAGACGTTAAACTAACTAATTAAATTGATGTCGAAATTGGTTGATTTGAGAATTGTAAGTTAGCCTATGAGTTGTATACATAAATTTTAACATTCTTGTATTGATTATCCTTGTTGATCTATTGGAATTGTAATCGCCAGTGACTCTATGTTTTCAAGCTAAATTTAATTGTAAAAATTGTTTCATCTTTATTCAATTTACCTTGTTTAATAATAATTATCGTTTATGTGTTATGTTCTTCCATACTTGATGTATTAAGAGGATTGTTACACGCCATTTCATGTGAGATAAATAAGTCAAAATTTATNGAGAATTGTAAGTTAGCCTATGAGTTGTATACATAAATTTTAACATTCTTGTATTGATTATCCTTGTTGATCTATTGGAATTGTAATCGCCAGTGACTCTATGTTTTCAAGCTAAATTTAATTGTAAAAATTGTTTCATCTTTTATCAATTTACCTTGTTTAATAATAATTATCGTTTATGTGTTATGTTCTTCCATACTTGATGTATTAAGAGGATTGTTACACGCCATTTCATGTGAGATAAATAAGTCNATCTTGCAAGTTTTTCTATGATATGTAAAAAAAATATATATTTTTGTACATGCTTACTTATAAGTGTTTTAATTACAAGGAGGAGTGTTACATATGGTATCAGAGCAGGGTTCTACTCTATGACACAGGATTCATTACGACTTCCAATGCATTTGTTTTTTTAAATTATGATATATCGCTAATATCATTTGAAATTGTTTTATGCAGGTAACATGGTTAGAGGATGAAGAATGAGTAGATTATGGGGTGTGGGAGGATGAGGTATGCCTCCTCCAAGCACATCTACACCCAAGGGATCTTCTCCATAGGGAGAAGAGAAAACTACTGAGCATGAGCAAATTGTTATGGGCGATGTTATGGGAATGATGAGGTCTTTTCAAAGGATGTAAAAGGCGTTGATAAATATCCTTGATCGTGAAGAGGTTAGGGAGTTTGTACCCAATTAGGGTTTGCAGCGCCCTCCTGTAGTGAGTGGTAGTGTTCATAGAGAACTCGATAAGGTAAAATTCTCAGAGTTCTTGGGTTCTACGGATGGTCTAGCCATCGAATCCTGGTTGGAGAATATGGCAATGTGATTTTCATTGTGTGATTATAACTCCAACATGACGGTCCGCATGGTGGTTTTTAAACTGAAAGGGAGTACGTTTATTTGGTGGAAGACACTCTTACCGCAACCCAACATGGTCGTTGAATATGTATCATGGGAATTGTTCGAGGAACAATTCCAAGAGAGGTATCTATTTGATGATTTCATTGAGAGCCATCTTAATGAATTCAATGCTTTACGAAAAGGTAGTCATATAGTACCGGAGTATGAGGCTATATTTATGGAGTTTCTTGTATATGCTCTGCACCTGAATACTAAAAAATTAAAGGTTAATAAGTTTGTTTTTGGTCTCAACTTCAATATTCATTCTAAGGTGATAATTATGATGCCTGAGACTTTGCACGATGCAATACAGAAAATTTTTATAGCTGAAGAAGCATTGAACAATGGGGGTTGGGGTAGGAGTCCTTCCAAGAAGACAAAATAGATGCCACATAGACCATCACAACAACAGACACTCGTTAGACAGACTTATGGGCACCRTGATATACCTAGAGGACCTGTATTTTCTACACCTCATAGAAAAGGATACCCATCAGAGGACGTCATATAGAGCACCACCACAGCAACAATCATGTTGTCCTCAGCAGAAACAATAGTATATATCTATTATGTAGAATATATCGAAGTCTCATAACCCTATACCAACAGATTCTTCCTCTCGAACTAGGAGCATCGACCCTAAGAATGGATGTTGGACTTGTGGAGAGCCCCACTATCAGAGAGAATATCCTATTGAGAAGGCAAGAGTTGTTGGATTAAAAGGATAGAGGACAGTGGGAGATTTGGGCAAGGACCATAGGTTTCATACAGTAGTGAATAACTTCTAGGACGAGCATCAGCCCATAGTGCTCGAGACTTCAGGTATGATAGCAGATCAACAATTTAATGTTTTGATAGATCCACGAGCTACTGATATTTTTATATATAGTGTTGAACTTAAAAGATCTAAGGTGAAGGTAGTTGAACAAGACAAGTTTAGATATGTATAAATGGCATCTGGTGCCAAGCAAAAAGTTGGAGGAAAGGTTAAGGATTGTAGCATTAACATGGGTGATTTCATCGCAAATGTAAACCTTTATGTCATAACCTTGGGATCCTAAAACATTGTGATTGGAATGGATTGGTTAGAATCACACTATGCGATACTTAACTGCAATACTAAGAGATTAAGCTTAATTGATGATTTGGGATAGAGTAGAGTAATTGTAGGAAGAAACTAAGGAGTATCGCTAAGATTTATTTCTTCCCTAAAATTATAGAAAAACATGTGCAAGGGTAAGTTGTACGCCATTTTAGCGCTTAATGAAAAAGGTGATGCAAAAATATTGGAATACTTTCTAGTAGTATCGGATTTTATCGATGTTTTTCCTGAATAACTACCGAGTTTACTGCCAAACAAAGAATTGGAATTTACTATAGATCTAAAATGTGGAACAAAACCAATTTCGAGAATGCCATATCAATTGTCGACACTTGAATTGCAAGAGTTAAAGATGTAATTGAAGGAGTTGTTTGATTTAAGACTGATACATTCAAGTGTATCACCATGGGGTGCACCAGTTATTTTTGTAAGAAAGAAGGACAGATCGTGGAGGCTTTGCATTGACTATCGTCAATTAAACAAGGCCACGATTAAGAATCAGTACCCGTTACCGAGAATTGATAACTTATTTGACCAAATGAAGGGAGCGACAGTGTTTTCAAAGATTTATTTGAGATCAGGGTATCACTAGTTGTGAATCAAAGAGGAAGACATTCCTAAAACAACGTTTAACACAAGATTTGGACATTATGAATTTACTGTATTACCTTTTGGATTGATAAATTCCCTTAGTGTATTCATGAGTTTAATGAATGGGGTATTCCGCGAGTACTTGGACAAATTCATACAGGTATTTATTGATGATATATTAATTTAATCTCAGATGAGAGAAGAACACGACGAACATATAAGATTAGTTTTGCAGTGTTTAAGAGAAAACAAGTTGTACAGAAATTTGTCGAAGTGTTCTTTCTATCAAACAAGGATTCAGTATTTGGGACATATTATTTATGGAGAAGGTATCATTGTGGATCCAGCGAAGGTAGAGGCTATTATATAATGGCCAGCATTGATGAACTTGCAATAAGTATGTAGTTTTATGGGATTAGTAGGTTATTATTGACGCTTCGTCGAAGGATTTTCAAAAATAGCAAATTCAATTACAGAATTGCAAAAGAAGAATAAGAAATTTGTATGGACAGAGAAATGTGTTGAAGCATTTCATAAGCTTAAATAACTATTGACAACAACACCAATACTAAAAGTTTTGTATATGTACAAGGAATTATTGGTATGCATTGACGCATCCAAGGAAGGATTGGGTGGAATATTAATGCAAGAAAGACGAGTTATCGCATATATTTCAAGAAAAATAAGAAGGAATGAAGAGAATTACGCAATGCACGATTTGGAATTATTAGCGATTGTTTACACCTTATGAGTTTGGAGACATTACCTTAAATGACGAAAACTCAAGTTGAAAATTGATCATAGTGGATTGCAACACATTTTTACTCATAGTGACTTGAATGTGCGACAAAGACATTGATCCAAATTTTTAAGTGAGTATGATTTTAAGATCACGTACATTAAAGGAACAGTTAACAAAGTAGAAGATGCGTTGAGTTGAAGACCACACATTTTCTCAATAATACCTCTAAGGATGAATCTTCAAGAAAATATTCTAGCATTATAGATTGAGGATGACTGGTACAAGGAAGTAAAAGAAAATATCAGACCAGATACCATGATGCTACCTAGATATGAGGGATATTCTTTGGACAATGATGGAGTACTAAGGTATAATGGAATAATTTATGTACCACCAAATGATGAATTGAGAATGTTGATTTTGAACGAATCTCGTCGAGTTGTGTATATGGCTCATCTTGGAGTCACAACGATTAATGCAGACCTTAAACCACTATTCTTTTGGAAAGGAATGAAAATTGATATAGTTAACTATGTGGCGATATGTATAGAATGTCAAAAGGTGAAGACTGAACATAGACATCCAACATGATTATTACATCCACATGTGATTCCTAAATCGAAATGGGAAGTTGTATCAATGGATTTTATTGTTGGATTTCCATTGACGAGAAGGAGACACGATTATATTTTTGTAGCCATCGACACTTTGACGAAGAGTGCACATTTTATCCCAGTTCATATGACATATCAAGCACCGAACATAGATAGATTTTTTTTTAATGAAATTGTAATATTGCATGGTGTACCAAGGAAGATAATATCTTATCAAGGATCAATATTCATTGGACATTTTTGGACTAGTTTCCAAGAGGCTTTGGGAATGCAATTGAATTTTAGTATAGCATATCACCCTGAAATAGATGGATAAACTGAAAGAACGAATAAAATTCTAAAGGACATGCTTCGAATGTATGTGATGGGTCAACATATGACTCTTGTATGGTACACCTCCATGTATCCATATCATGGACATGCTCCTTTTCCGACATCGTCCATTCACTGATTACGACAACTGCATTTTTCGTTCACCCCTTTTATGGACGATGACGTCGTTAGCACCAATGTCATTGTTGGCACCACTTCCAAGGTATGCATAGTACAATGAAACTAAAAAGGTTAGGGGATTTAAATATTAAAGAGGCAGGCTTGAAATTTTAATTTAAATTGGGTATAGAGGCAGGCTTTATTTGAAATTGAATTGAGAAAACACGGTTTTAAAGGGTCACATAATTCTCGTCAAGTCCATTGTAGTGTCTGTGGATGTTTTGATGGGATGACACATCTACAACGACAACATGGACCATGATATTCAGGTTTGGTGGGTTTCTTCAAACACAAGTTATTTTGATGATCATGAAGAGGATGAGTGCAATCATGGTTCATTGAGAACACCTGAGATTTTCAAGGGGGAAATCTTAGTGTAATTAATATGCACTCTGTACCATGCTTGTGAAAGATTCGAAGCTTCGACGGAGTGTGAAATCATTAATGACTTTCGAACCTCTGTTTTGACTGCAGAGAAATAATAGGGTTGGATTAATGTTTAAGGATTCCAATTTCATCTAAAACTTGGAGGATGCATGTTATTTTCTACTCCACGACACTTTTGAGGATTAACAAGCGACACAAATATTCGTAAAGTTATAATTCATTTCCAAGGATTATTATGAGTATATCCCTTTCATATTGACACTCTAAAATAAACTATATTTTTTATTTAAAAAAAAAAAAGATCAATATTGATGGGCATTTGTTGCACCATTTTATTTATTTTTAGAGAATTCACCAACTGTGAAATATTGCTTTTAGGGTTCTCTAATTAGAGTAAAATAATTTGAGTAAAAATCATGTACGGGAAAATGAGAACTAACTACAATGATCAATTTATTATGTTAAGTTGACTCAATACTCATATGATCAAGTGACAGGAGAGGGTACCAGCAAACTATTATTAATTGGACTCCCCAGAATATGAATTGATTAAAACAATGAATTTTTGATGGATTTGTATAGTTTCCTTAATATTCATTGTATTGCATCCCATGACAGGATATATACAGAGAGGTTTCCCACAAAATATTCTTATTTGGACTCCCTCCTTGAAGGTCAATATCTATTGGATCAACAGTGCACACAATCTACTATGCGCAACGCGGTTTCAAATATTGTGCACCAAACAGGCTACGCTACAAAGTTCTCAAATCTACTACGCTGTGCACAGACTGCTCAATTTGCTACGCGCTGTGAATACACACACTTAATGAAATGATAAATGAATGTGGAATAACACGGTGCTATGCTTAGCACATAAACTTGGAAATAAGACAGACAAGTGTTAATACACAAATACTTGATATTAATGAACTTCGGTGTTGTGCGTGAATACAAAATACAATGACAAGATATGATCTTCGTCTCTAATGACTTCTTCTGACAACTTTTCAACTGTTGTTGGTTCTCTCTACCTCTCTGCTTATTCTCTACACATCATTTGCTTCTCTTTTGCATCTATGTGCATCATCATACTAACTAAGAGACTCGGACTTATATGGACTCTTAATGAGACTTCCTACAGAAGCTAAATATGTCTCAACAATAAAAATTGTCATTAAATTCCACTGACTCTTCAAACACTTACCTCAACTTGAGAATATAAAGAGGATCCATTTATAGCTTCCTGTTTGTCGACTTACATTTGAGTAAATGTCTGAATTTCCACTTACTGACTGTCAGACTATCTGACTGTCATTTCAGCTGACTGAAAAACTACTGACATAATGACTTACAGACAAATCAGCGAAGACCTGAATATCTCACCAACTTGTAATTACGATTTCCAACACTCCCCCTAATTATAAGTAGGTGGGATTACAAAAGAAAAAAAATTACATCAAAAATTTGAATTTGAATTTTGTTGTCACTCATCTGTTATGGCGCGGACTCTCGGATTACCACACAGATGATGAAATGCATCTCTTGCTAAAGCCTTTGTAAAAAATTATGCAATTTGTTCTTTTGACCTGCAAAATTCTAAACAGATCTCTTTGTTATTCACTAATTCTATGATGAAATGATACCTTGTGTCAATATGCTTGGTTTTCTTATGAAACACATGATTCTTTGATAACATGATAGCTGAATTGTTGTCATAGAATATCGTTGTTGGTTCCTATTTTTCCTACAACAAATATTTTAACATCCTTCTCATCCATACTGCTTGAAATTTGTATCTTGTAGTTGCGACGTACTCTGCTTCTACATAAGAAAGTGTCACTATGGGTTGCTTCATTGATTCCCATGATACCATACCTATTCCAAAATTAAATGTGTACCCATAGGTACTTTTCTTGTCATCAATGTTGCCTCCACAATCACTATCAGTGTATCCAGTGAGTCTAAAATATTATGAAGTGGAGTACTTAATTCCAAAATCTTTTGTTCCATTCACATATCTCAAGATTTTATTTCCTTCCTTCCAATGTGATTCTTTTGGAGTTTCCATGAACCTTGAAATTAGGATCACTCCATACATAATGTCATGTCTTGTCGTTATTAGATACATAAAAATGCCTACCAGTCTTTTAAACAGTGTGTGATCCACCTTGTACCCTTTATCTTCCTTTCTTAGTTTCAATCATGTTATGACAGGTGCTGTTGTTGCTTTTGAATTCACCATATTGAATATTTTCAATATTTCATGCACATACTTGGACTATGAGATAAATATACCAGTTTTGGACTGGTGCATTTTTATTCCCAGAAAATATCTCATAAGCCCCAAATCAGTCATTTCAAATTCATCCTTCATGACTTTCTTGAATTCTTTTATGCCAAAATCACCTGTAAATCTCAAATCGTCCACATATAAACAAAAAAATAACACATTACCTTGCTGATTTGATTTGATGTATAGTGTTGGCTCATTTTCACTTCTGTGAAATCCATTTTGTGTGAGATAGGAATCAATGCGACTGTATCAGGCTCTCGGAGCTTTCTTTAATCCATACAATGCTTTCTTTAATCCATACAATGCTTTCTTCAATCTGAATATTTTTCCTTCTTGTCCTAGAACCTCATAACCTTGTGGTTGTTCCACATATACTTCTTCTTCTAAGTTTCCATTCAAGAATGTTGACTTTAAATCCATCTGATAAACTAACCATTTGTACTGTGCGGAAATAGCTAACACAGTTCTAATTGTGTCCATGCGCACTACTGGAGCAAATGTTTCATTGTAATCAATTCCAGGCTTTTGTGTAAAGCCTCTTGCGACTAGTCTTGCCTTGTACTTTTGTACATTTCCTTTTGCATCTTGCTTGGTTTTATAAATCCACTTGACACTTATAACATCCTTGTCTTCAGGTACATCAAGAAAATTCCATTTTTGATTGTTCTCTATGCATATGTTTTCTTCATCCATGGATTGTGACCATACATCCTCTTTGATAGCTTCTTCAAAGGTTAATGGATCATCTATTTGTGAAAACAGAGAAAAAAATGAAAAGGAATTTGTTGCGTCTTCATTATAGATGTCGCATAGACTTCTTGTATTTCTTGGTAACATACTTTCTAGAGTTGGATCTGGAGATGTAGAACTACTTGGACTGCTTGTTGGTGTTTGTTGCGCTCTAGGTGTAGACTGCACACCTGTTGTCCTTACTAGAGTACTCTGCATGGTAATTTGCGTCGCAGTTCCATATGTAGATGGGACTGTGCACTAACTTGTGCATGGTGTTTTAACCATTTCATATTATGTGTCATCATGCTCCATTGCATTAATAATGTTTACGATCTTTTATATGGTTCCATTCCATGCTTCATTCTCCATGAACTGAACATCGCAGTTGATTATGACTTTTCTTGTGACAAAGTCATACAGTTTGTATCCTTTTGTTTCTTCAGAATACCAAACAAATATAAATTTATCTCCTGTGTTGTCCAGCTTCCTTCTCAGTTCATATGGAACATGTGCATATGCGATGCAACCAAAAACTTTTAAGTGTAACACATTATGCTTTGAACCTGCCCAGGCTTCCTGAGGAACTCTATTCTTCACACTCTTTGTCAGACATCTATTCAAGATTTATATTGCAATTGCTACTACCTCAACCCAATAGTCATTTGAAAAATGTTTGGCTATCAACATATTGCACACCATTTCCATGATGGTTATGTTCTTTCTCTCCATGACACCATTCTGTTGTGGTATATATCGCGTGGTAAATTGCTTGTAGATACCATGAAATTTACAAAAGTTTTTAAATTCTCTTGAAATGTATTCTTCTCCTTTGTCCATTCTTAGACACTTGATGAAATAACCACTCTGCTTCTCCACAAGTGATTTAAACTATTGAAAACAACCTAATGGATCAGATTTATGTTTTAGGAAATAAATCCATGTCTTTCTTGAGAAATCATCAGTGAATGTTAGAAAATATGTACTGCCTCCTATTGACAGAGTTTGCACTGGTCAAAAAATATATGAATGTATTATTTCCAATGGATCTTTTGCTCTGTAAGACTTGCCAAATGGAAATGATTCTCT
This sequence comes from Picea sitchensis, assembly GCA_010110895.2. NCBI lineage: Eukaryota > Viridiplantae > Streptophyta > Pinopsida > Pinales > Pinaceae > Picea > Picea sitchensis. The sequence continues at coordinate 155,982 of SNQJ01S0004527.1, forward strand.
GTGTTTCTTTCCAAATATGCAACCTTCACATATCCTTTCTGGTTTTTTAATCAATGGTAATCCTTTTACCATATCCTTTGTGTGTAGCATCTTTAGACCTCCAAAGTTCAAATGTCCAAATCTGAAATTCCATAACCAGGAATCATCCTGTATTTCAGATTGGAATGATGCCTTCATCTGTGTGCCATTTTCTCCTTTCTTGATACTGCGTACACTTTCTTTTATAAATACAATGTCTGAATGCGCACTTTTTCCTTTACCATCAGTTTGCATTGTATTCTTCTTCTTGGATGGATTTAATGTCAATGGGAACATTTTGTTACTTGTCATATGGATTTTTCCAATGAATATTGCTTGGGAATTTATTCATGATCACACAATGATTATCTTCCATGTAGATTATGTATCCTTTTTGTAACAATTTCCCTATACTCATCATATTATGCTTCAGACCAGAAACATAATATACATCAGACATAAATTTTTGTTCTCCTTGTCTGGTTAAAATGTTTATAATTCCTTTTCCTACGACAATGACTTCGAAATATGTCCCAAGTGTAACTTCGGTTTGGACTAACTGATCCAAACTAGAAAATAGATCTATGTTTCCTGTCATGTGGTTACTGCAACCTAAATCTAAGTACCATATGTCACATGGACTTGCTTAAGAAACATTGCATTCAACTGGTGAGACTATATTAGGCATTTCTACTGCACTAGGCATTGCTACAACGCGTGCCATAAACATAGGGAGAGTTTGGTTATTTTCACTTTGTGACTGACCTTGACTTTGCTTGTTCTGAATGTATTGTCTCTTTCTGCACTCATAGGCGTAATGCCCATACTTTTTATAGTAATGGCATTGAATCTTTAATTTTTCAATTATTTGACAACTTGACTAGCTGGTACTTGGATTTTGACCTCTTCCACCAATATTTCTAGGATTGCTACTGCATCCACTTCTGTCAAAACTTCTTCCTCTACCTCTAGAGTTAGATCTCCCCCTTCCTCTTCCACAACTTATAGATGACTGCGCAGAAAATGCATTCTCTAATGACATACTTGATCTATTCAATATGTGTTCATGATTAATGAGGGAAGCTTGCAGTTCATCTAGACTAAACTGAATCAAGTCTTTGCTCTCTTATAGAGTCACAACAAGGGTATCAAATTTAGGAGGAAGATGAATAAGCACCTTCTCAACAAATTTTCTTCTTTTATGGTTTCACCATGAGACTTAATCTGATTTATCAGTCCAGTGACGTGGGTGTAGAATGAATCTAATGTGTCTGAATCTTTCATTAACATGGTTTCAAAATCTCTTCTAAGAATCTGCAGTTTTGCAATATTTACTTTTTTCATACCCTGATAAGAGGTTTGTAATGTGTCCCATGCTTCCTTGGCTTTCTTTGTTGATGTAACTCTTGGAAGGATGTTCTCATGCATGGCTTGATGTATGTAAAACAACACCTTTCCATCCTTCTTTATTTCATCTTTCAAGACATCTTTCTCAGCTTATGTGAGTGCATTGTATGTTGCCTGATCTATTGGTTCCACATAGTCATTCTCAAGTATTTTCCATAAATATTGAACTTGGAACAATGCCTTCATGGTCAAGGACCACATCTCATAATTCTTTCTTATAAAAGTGGGAGGTTGCAGGTTTGAGGTAGAAGCCATATTTTACTTTCAACAAAGTTTCTCCTTTGACAAACTTGTTCTGATAGAACCTGCTCTGTTACCAATTTGAAGGTCAATATCCGTTGGATCAACAGTGTGCGCAGTCTACTCTGCGCAACACAATTTCAAATAATGTGCACCAAACAGGCTACATGATATAGTTCTCAAATCTATTGCGCAATTCACATATGGCTCAGTTTACTAGGCACTGTGAATACACACACTTAATGAAATGATTTATGAATTTGGAATAACACTATGCTATGCTTAGCACATAAACTCAGAAATAAGACAGAAACTTGTTAATACACAAATACTTAATATTAATGAACTTCAGTGTTGCGCACGAATACAAAATACAATGAGAGGACATGAGCTTCGACTCTAATGAATTCTTCTGTCAACTCTTCAGTTGTTGTTTGTTCTCTCTACCTCTCTTATTATTCTCTATGCATCAATTGCTTCTCTTGTGCATCTATGTGCATCATCATACTAACTAAGAGACTCAAACTTATATGGACTCCAAATGAGACTTCCTACAGAAGCTAAAACTGACTCAACAATAAAGACTTTCATTAAATTCGACTGACTCTTCAACCACTTACCTCAACCCAAGAAGATAGAGATCGACTCCATTTATAGATTCATGCTTGTTGACTTACATTTGAGTATATATGTGACTTTACACTTACAAACTATCAGACTATTTGACTAACATTTCAGTTGACTGACAAAATACTGACAGACAAATCGGTGGAGACGTGAATATCTCACTGACTTGTAATTATGATTTCCAACACTCCCCTGGGTTGTCTGCTTGTAATGAGAACCTTAATATAAAGCAATTCATAAAAAAAGGACCAGAAAAATTGAATGCTTAGAATAACAGAACCAGGTGGTCATTAGTTTCAATAAAAAACTAAAATCAATTTTGGTGAGCTTGATGCATCCTCTTCTTGATCTCAAGCTTGTTTGTGTGGATTTTTACGAAGTGGTGTCTGATATCGTGTACAATGGTAGAAAATTCAGATCTTACTTTAAAGTTCGGCCTTTTCTATTGACATTGAAACACAGTAGGCGATGTCTTATCCACTGTATATTGATATTACATATTGTATTTGTGTGGTGACAGGGATTGAAATATTCAAAAGAGCATGTTGTGGAACGCGATTGATAGGGGTTGGTAGATGCAATAATAATGCTCCCTTCATTTGTTCTGATTCCTCTAAATATGTATTTTGGGATGTCATTCATCTGAGTCAAATCTTGTTTATGATATCTTTGCTAAGCTTGCAATCGATCGAGATTTCCCAAGTTTGTTTTAATATGCCTCTCTAAAAAAATGTTAAATAATTTAAGCTTATTTTTAGATTTTCCTATTTCATTGTTGTATATATTTAACAAATTATATTTGAAAATAGGAATTTCATTAGCTTCCAAAGTGCATTTAAAAGGACATGCACAAATAAGATTATCCTTAATTAATAAGGATAGAAATTTATTTATTTTATTTAATTTTAATAAAAAATTATGTTAAAAATTATACTTTATTTTGTTATAGAAATTTTGATTATAATTTTTTATTACTCTAAAAGCATATAGAGAAGTGAAATTAAAAAATACATATATTCAATTTTACATTTTAAAACTAAAGTTAAAGAATTGAATTTATACATTTATTAATTGGAAAATAAATTAATTTTTAAACTTATGAATTAATTAGTTATCTAACTGTGAGAAACTATGGGAAGCTCAATTTCATTAAAGTGTAAATTATTTCCATCATGATCAATATCACAAGGAAAAAGACAAATTTTCTTATAATTCATCACATATCATATGTCAATCATGTGGATTAACCACTATATGATGATAATATGCGTACTTAGTTGATTCTCATAAGATGGGAAAGCTAAAGGAAATGTTACAAGATGATGTAGTTCCAAAATAAGGGAATGGGGTGAGATATCGCCCTCAAGATTGAAGCAGTAATTTATATGCATGAGTCTTCCAACTATCAATGTATAAATGAGTGGTTTTTATGGATTACATTTTTTATTTGTTTTACCATCAATTGCATGGAAACATCTAAACACACTATGGTCGGCTTCATGATGTCATTAAATATAATATCTTAACTAATTCTTATTTGCCTTCCTTATTTTTATCCCTCAACAAAAGAGTGAGATGACTAGGTTCATTATAAGCTTGCATGTGAGGTTCTGATGGATAGGAAGAAGCTTAGACTGGGAGGGTTTCCCTTCATGGAAAATAGATATATTATTCTTGTCTTTATTAGTGATATCATGGGGAGAGTTAGGATTCACCTTAAGCCCAACAAGGGAATGAGCACAATTATTAAAGAAATTTTCAAGGAAGTTACTTTCCACAAAATCCTTCTTATATTATTAATATTTTTATAGATAAAGTATAGATACACTAATAAATAATTTAATAACAAGGCTTTGGTTTGAACCTGATATATTATAATTTAAAACTACTAATAAGCTCTAAATTTGTTTGGTTATTTAGGTGTTGGCTTGATCACCTATTTACTATAGTTTAAATATACTCAAGCAAGCTCTAAGTCTTCATAATTATTTGTTGAAATTTTAGTGGATATGAGTTCAAATTTTGCAAGGCCCTCATGCTTATAATTGTAACACACCCAACCCATTAAGTACATTTTTAAGGGATGGGGCATCAAAATTTCATTTTCCTTAACTTCCTCAAATCCTAATTCTAGGGCCTCCATCGGCTTCTTCTCACCAGGAGCTTTCTAACAGTCACCACCATACTGAAATATGAGTTATGGTTTTCAAGTTATTTCCTCCCGAAGCTCTTCAAGCATTATTAGTCAAAGGCCACATGAAATCCACGTGGATCCCTCTCATGCATATCATCCAGAATTCCCTGAAGCTCCGGAGCTCCCAATGCTCCTGTATCTATGGTGGAGATCCATCCACCATTAAACTCGATGGTGGATATTCCTCCTCGATAAGGCATACACCTAAGGCTAATTCAGTCTTTGATGGTTTGGCACTGAGTGCCCCTTTTCTCTCTACGCACAAGACCTCCCATAGTCTCGAACTCTGGAAGTCCCGTAAGCTTTCCACGTGGCTCCATCCTTCGATCCTTTCAGTCTCTCTACCATACTACACCCCAAATCCTCTGGAGTCCCAAAGTCCCAGAGTCTCGGTCACTTCACCAACCACTTTGGACAGGCGGGAAGGTACGACAAGTTGACATGTAGCAAAGGCCAAGGGTGACGCATGCCCTCATAAGGGGGTGACATGTGTCACGCTTTAATAGGAATAATGGGTCTGCAAAAAATCCATATCCCGGTGACACATGCCACCTCAATCGTGGGTCCACATCACCCTGGGTGACATCAACGAGCGACGTCACCCTAGAAGGATGACCCTCTAGCATCCCTCAGATCTCACGGTAGAGATCTATCCACGTAGATCCATGTATCTACGGCCTTTGTTGCTTTGCAACTTCGGCCTTCAGGGGTTCCGCGATGTAAAATCCTCTTTGCTCATGGATTTGGTTAGCATTGGGATGACCACAGCCTATATCTAATGATCAGCAGAAGTCCCAAAGCATCCAGGGATCAACGGTCCACGTTACTTCGTGACTCTGAAATTCGGAGGTATTAGTCACTCCAACACACAATAATCCTGAATGTGCAAACATTGTAAATGCGCATTTAAGAACATGTGTTTCCTTCTAAGAGGTCACAAGTTCAAATCCAGAGGGGGGTGGGGTATGTTTGACAACATAGGTATTCCAACAGAGGATGAACACCTTTAGTAACCACTCACATAACGAGATCAAATATCAACACACCAATGTTTTCACGTGGCAAAACCCCTATGGAGAAACATCCATGGCCCTAGCCAACACGGCCACTTGGAGCAGTTTATTAATGGAAAGAAGAATATTACAGAGAGATTTTACAAGAGATTTTCTCACAATAGATCATCGACAAATGACCCTCCATGCTCTTTAAATAGAGATCATGTACCAATTAGGTGTTAATCCATGGATCAATGTCTGTTAAGATCGAGGAGAGTATGAACCGTCATATCACTCTATGTCGAGAACATATCATGACCATCGGATTTCCTAACTATAAATGCATACTAAAGAAACACACTTTTACCTAATGACACATTAGATGAAGTGATCTTAACTAACTCCTAAGTTTCTAAATATCCTAACATCCCCCCTTAATAACAACTTGGGATAGGTTTGAAGGATTTACAATGGTGACACAATCGGAGAGGGAAGGAGGCATTAGATCATATCCCCCCTCAATGACAACTTCTTGAACTCCTAACATAGATCGAAGTTTGGAAAACTTCGCTTCTGTAAGAGACTTTGTGAAAATGTCTGCAACTTGTTCTTTTGTACGGAAAAAGAGCACTTCCATAACTTGATCATGAATGAGCTTTCTAATGAAGTGCATGTGTATATCAATGTGTTTTCTATGCTGATGTTGAACTAGGTATTTGGTGATCTTGATGGCACTCTGATTGTCGCACCAAAGGTTGGTCAGATGTTGTTGCTGGAATCCAAACTCTGAAAGGATCTGTCGAAGCCACAAGGATTACTGACTGGCATTTACCGTTGCTCAGTATTATACTTCTGCTAAAGAAAGTGCAATAGCTTGTTGTTTCTTATAGGCCCAAGTGGCAGGGCCTGAACCAAGGCTGAAAACATAACCTGCAGTAGACTTCTGATCATCAGGGTCGTCGGCCTAATCTGAATCAGTGAAACCAACCAATAAAGGAGTCCCCCCTGAACTATAATGTATCCCAAACTGAATTGTACCACAGACATAGCGAAGTATCCTTTTAGCTGCTTTCCAATGGATTTCATGGGGTGTTTTCATATACCGGGCAACAAGACTAACAACAAAGGAAAGATCAAGATGAGTATGAATCAAGTATAAGAGGATACCAACTAATTGGCGGTACATGGTGGCATCAACTTCGGGAAAATGGGTTGGTCTACAATCATCCATGTAAAAGCAATGAAGAAGGTCACAAGCATACTTAGACTAGGAAAGAAAAATTCCTTCATTGGTTTGCAAAACTTGGAGGCCAAGGAAATAGTGCAAAAATCCCAAGTCTGTCATTTCAAATTTCTTATTAAGGCTGGTTTCCACATGGTTTAAAAATTTTGAGTCACTACCAGTAAGGATAAGGTCATAAACATAAAGGACAAGGATTATGAGATGGCTTCCTACTTTCTTGATTTAGACATTAGGATCAGAATGGCATCTAGAGAATCCAATGGCAATAAGAAAGTTGTCCATTTTGGCATAGCAAACTTGGGGATCTTGCTTGAGACAATAAAGAGATTTCTTAAGGCAAAAAACAAGGCTAGAGTCATTCTGGACATAGCCAGGAGGTTGTTCCATGTATATTTCTTCTTGCAAATCTCCATGCAAGAAGGCGGATTTAACATCCATCTAATGGACCTCCCATTTATGTGAGGCAGCAAGGGAAAGAACAAGTCGGATGGAATTCATTTTGGCTATAGGGGAAAAGGTTTCATTATAGTCAATTCCTTCAACTTGAGAAAATCCTTTGGTAACTAACCGAGTCTTGTGTCTTTCAACACTTTCATCTGATGCATACTTAGTTCTATAGACCCATTTACATCTGACAAGTTTTCTTCCTTTTGGAAGAGGTACAAGATCCCAAGTATCGTTTTCCATTAAAGAATGATACTCTTCATTCATTTATGTATCCCAATCTGGATGACCCAAAGCTTCTGCAAATTTCTCTAGATCATGAGTTTTGAAAACTTGAGCCAAAAGAGAAGAGGATTGTTGGAACTGTGAACGTGTCTGACACTGATCTGAAGGAACACCGAAAATATTACCAGTTTCTTCTCGTGTTGAATGGAACCACCTAGGAAGTGGTGGAGTTGGTGCTGGTTCAGGTTCAAAGGACTCATCTAGAGGAATGTGAGCAGGCAGAGATTGATTTCCATCCTCACTGTCATCATCTGAAGAATATACAAGAACAAAAGAAGGCAAAAACGTCGAAGATGGCTCGCAGGCTGAAGAAGGCACAACCGCCAAATTAGGCTCATAGGCCAAAGAAGGAACAAACATCGAATTAGGCTCGCGGGCCAAGAGATTTTCATCAAATTTAACATATTTTCTAATAATAATTTCATTACAATGTTTTTGAAGAAGTCTATAACCTTTGACATCTTCAGAATAACCAACAAATATACACTTCTCACTTTTAGGCTGCAATGCTTTCCTTTTCTCATCAGGAATGTGAGCCCATGCTATACTGCCAAATACACAAAAGTGACTTACATCTGGTTTAATTTTAGTCTAAGCTTCTTCTGGTGTTACATTTTTAAGAGCCTTTTGTGGGAGTGCAATTTACTATGTAATTTTTACAGTTGATGGCTTCTGCCCAATACTTTAGACTTAATCTCTTATATTGGATCATACAATTAGCCATTTCTTTTAATGTGTGGTTCTTTCTATCAACAACACCATTTTTTTGTGGTGCATATAGAACAGTGTGTTGCATTTGGATTCCCTGTGTAGTGAAATAACTTGTAAAATTATTGTTCACATATTCACCTCCATTATATGTTCTTAACCTTTGAATTTGATGTCCATATTGATTTTCTACAAGGGCCTTGTAGGCCAAAAACTTGTCAAAAACTTTGCTCTTAAGTTTTAAGAAGTAAAACCAAGTATGTTTGGAAAAGTCATCAATGAAACTTGCACCCAGAAAAAGAAGGAGAAGAAAGTGTACCACACAAATCACTGTGAACAAGCTGCAAAGGACTCGAGGCATGCCAAGAGGCACGTTTGTCAAAATTGTCCCAATGATGTTTGTCGAGAACACAACTGGCACAAACACCATCTATGCATGAAACAAGAGGAAGACCAGTCACCATCTGTTGATTACATAGTTGTTGCAATGAGCGATAGTTTATATGACCAAACTGTTAATGCCAAATTTTTCTCAATTCATCGCTACGAGCAACAAAAAATGATGAAAAAGATGATGACCCAAAGTTGTCAAACTTGTACAACCTGGTAATATCATCAGCAATTCCAGTTGCAAGAACATTCTTAGGATCTTTTAGATCCTTGATTACAACTTGGTGAGGTGAAAACTCTATGGTTTTACCTTCACCTGAATGAGTAATTTGATATACTGATAGAAGGTTACAAGAAAGACTTGGAACACATAAGACATCATTGAAATGCCCATTTTCTACTTGAATTGTTTCAGATCCTTCAACACTAAGAGATCTATCATCACCAACAAATGTTTTCTTGGTGTTACATTCATTTAGAGTAGAAAATATGTCTCTATCCTTAGCCATATGATAAGATGCTCCAGAATCAATAATCCACTCATCAGAAGTAGAAGTAGAAGTTGTATTGAAGGAGAAACCAGAAGTTGAAAGTGCATGTCCATGAGAAGAAGAAGAATAAGTAGAATCAATACTGATGTTGTGCTTCTTCATCGTTGCTTCTAAAGATGCCATCTTCTTGAAACATTTGGACTCATCATGACCATATTTATCACAAAAGTTTCAATGTTTGTTTGTATTCTTATTTTTATATTTTTCTCCTTTGTCTCCATTAGGAGCGAAAGTTGTCAACTATGCAAATTACATAGTAAATCGCACTCCCACAAAGGCTCTTAAAAATATAACACTGGAAGAAGCTTGGACTAAAATTAAACCAGATGTAAGTCACTTCTGTGTATTTGGCAGTATAGTATGGGCTCAAATTCATGATGAGAAAAGGAAAGCATTGCATCCTAAAAGTGAGAAGTGTATATTTGTTGGTTATTCTAAAGATGTCAAAGGTTATAGACTTCAAACACATTGTAATGAAATTATTATTAGAAGAGATGTTAAATTTGATGAAAATCTCTTGGCATGTGAGCCTAATTCGACGTTTGTGTCTTCTTTGGCCTGCGAGCCTAATTCGACGGTTGTACCTTCTTCGGCCTGCAAGCCATATTCGACTTTTGTGCCTTCTTTTGTTCTGGTCTCTTCTTCATATGATGATAGTGAGGATGAAAATCCACCTCCACCTGCTCACCTTCCTCCAGATGAGTCCTTTGAACCTAAACTAGCACCAGCTCCACCGCTTCCTAGATGGGTCTATTCAACATAAGAAGAAATTGGTGATCTTGTCGGTGATCCTTTAGATCAGTGTCAGACATGTTCACAGTTCCAGCAAGCCTCTTCTCTTTTGGCTCAAGTTTTAGAAACTCATGATCTAGAGACATTTGTAGAAGCTTCAAGTCATTCAGATTGGGATACAACAATGAATGAAGAGTATCGTTCTTTAATGGAAAATGATACTTGGGATCTTGTACCTCTTCCAAAAGGAAGAAAACTTGTCATATGTAAATGGGTCAATATAACTAAGTATGCATCATATGGAATAGATCTTAACTAACTCCTAAGTATCTAAATATCCTATCAGGGTATGTATACCTCTGTATACTTTATCAGTCAAATCTCTAGGTAGAGGGGGTCCCTTGTCCCACAAACAAAAGGGTCTCATACACCAATTTGGTGTCTAGCTTGTCCATGACCTTAAAAATTAGATTCTTGTTATTATTTACAAAAGTTGGCCACTTTTTGTCAATTTATCGTATAAGACGTTATGAAATAAGGAACACGTCTAATATTTTTTCAACTCTAGCCTTATCCACCCTATTATTCCCCCAAGTAGGGATTAGATTTATAGGTTCAACATATATTATTCATGTTTCTTTGATCTTGTGATGGAAGAAATATGTATGTCTATATATCCTATTAGACTCTCCCCAAACCTAAAACCTACTCAAAGTAAACTCAAATATCCACCAATAATGAGCCTATCTTCTTTAAGAAAAAATTGAAAAAAAAATATTTCCAAAAAACCTTACCATTATTCATAAGGACCATAACAATTAATGACTAAGACCTTCCAGCCCAAATCTTTAAACAAAAATTCTAATCAAATACTTGATTCAAGAAGAGAATAATTGATTAAAGAAATGTCTTTTTTCCATCTTGTAAGAACAAACCCCAAGTTTCCAATAGTGTCTAATGCCTGAAACTCCGATCTCTCAATAGTTTCGCCAACATCCCAATAATTTCACTCCTTTCCTCCATAGTTTCTTGACTTAGATGGATATATGGTTTAAGAACTTCCACTAAGCATGCCAAGGCTAGTCTTATTGAGGGATTGCTACGACCTCTTATATTTAGAGGTAAAATAACCATTCTAGAACCCTTGAGGGGTGTTATCCCACTCTAAGGACCTTGGTGATAAACTTTCATTTACCTTGTTGTATCTCCTTCAAGGCTTTTGTCTATGCATGGAAGAGAAGGGAATTCCTTCCATATAAGGGAGATGATGAATCCTTATTAGGGTCCAAACCTAACGCCCCAATATTCTTCTTTTCTCCTTTATCTAAAACACCTTTCCTAGGTATTATACACCTACTTTCTTACCCACCTCAGGATCATCATTTGAAACCAATTCTATAAGGAAGAACTTGTAACTCAAGTGGACTCCCCATAGGAGATTATGAATTGGTTTGTAGGGTTTTGGTTTTCCTTAACAAGGAAAGAAGGAGAATTCCCTAACCCCATGGTCAAACCCCTATATTTATTCTTGGCCCATGGTCCCCTCACAGGACTCTCCATCAATTATAAAAGGAAGGGCCATTCTTTGTTTTTCCAAATCCCAAAAAACTAGTATCAAATGGAATAGGAGCTTTAGGATAATCTCTTGCATCTTACTAAGAATTTGAAAACATTGCTCCTCCATTTCTCAAGAAAATTCCTTGCTAGTTTGAGCTCCTTCTTGAGGTGGAATTTGGCACTATGATGGAGCAATACCATCCTACAATATTGCTTCTCCATTTTCTTCCAACTCACAAAATTCTACAGCTATGGAATCTTATGCCATTTACAAAATTTGTTCCATCTCCTTAATATTTTCTTGGCCTAGGACTCCCTTATGTTACAATTTTACCTTCCTCAACAATATATTTTGACAATTGTTTCTTCTTCCAAAATCGTCTCAGAAAGGGAAGAGATAAATCTTATACTATGTGTCCATAAACAAGAAATCGAGAACATATAAATTGAACCTTAACATAGTCCAATATTTGAGTATGGATGATAGACCCCACCACCATTTCCATACGATCTAGAATGCACTTAATAATTCCAACCTCTACCAAGATCCTAGTTACCATATTAAGAGAATTTTTCTTAAGAAAAACATCTACATTAAATGTTTTTCTCGTGCAATTACCTATATCATTTAATATTTTCTCACACCACATCTCCATTGGTAGACTATGTAACTTGACCCAAACATGAACTATATTTGAAACCTTTATTCGGGGATCAAAGCAAACTTACCATGGTTTTAGACATAGGTATGTTGATCCCCAATACCATCTTCCTTCCAACATTGCCTTTTCATCCACCTCAAAATGAAACAATAAGCTTGTTATCACAAGATATAACACATTTGTACAAAGACTTTCGTTGGGGCTTTTAAATTTATTTATGAGACAACTAATAGCACTTCACATTAATTATCAAACTAGGGGTCGTATTTTTATTTCAAGGCTATGTGAAAAGTCTATGTATGCTACAATTTCCTCTGTAGTGTTGGTAATTCCAATGATTGTGCAGTGAATGAAAACTCAATCAGTCTATCTTTTCTTGAAAGAAACACACTTCAAATCACTCTATGAAAAACCTTGTGAATAATTATGGAAAGGAAAGATCACACTTAATCCGAACAATTCCTTACTGAAAAATAAAACCACATCCAATCCATGCGACACTCACTGAAAAACAGAATCACTCTCAATCCA